>JBBMOL010001548.1:0-36742 GCA_037954665.1 Laguncularia racemosa | reverse complement strand
CAAAATCACGAAATCAACAAAAATTCCCAAAAACCACAAAAATCCTCAGAAATCACAAAAATAAAAAAAAAATCATAAAAAAAATAAAATAAATAAGTTTTAGCACTTAGAGAAATATTTCATCAAATAAATCAAAATTGATGTTTTCCCTACAAAATCATTTTTCAAAAATGAAGTCAAGCTTAGGCTTAGAGTTTTTTTAGGAAAAATCCAAAAAATGGTAAAAACATAAATCGAAAGAAATTTCAAAATTAAAATTCACCAATACACTAAAGATTTTTAGAAAAGCGAACTACGGCTTGTTTGATCCTGAGTAGCAGGTACGTAGGCACCCATTCGGGTCAACCCATAAAATAAATGAAAAATCCTTTTTCTGAAATAAATTCAAAGACATAACAAAAATTAACAGAAACACAATGAAACACATTTCTAAAGATGAACAATTTTAGGAGATTGGGTGGTAACCGTATAGGTTTTAATAGGTTAGCCTCCGGACTTAGAAACTCTGGTTTTCCCTTTTTCTCTTCTCACAAAACGAGAAGAGGAAATAACGATGACTAGTAGTCCAAATTAAGACTAATCCGCTCCTTTAGTCTTAATTCACTTTTTCCCAACAACAGTTGGGTGGCGACTCCAAAAATCAAACGAAATTCCTAACTCAAGTCGAGGATCTATATTAGATGAGCATAGGGTTTAGTTTAGATCGGATTAGGAATGGGAATTCAAAAATTAGACTCGACAACTAGGATGTATATTTTCTCATCAAAGATCTTGAAAGCCATTTAATCTTTAATAAAAGAGCAAGTGATGTGATTCACTTGGTCATCTTTCTTAAAAGATCTCTTCAACCTTGTAATTAATGAAGGCACATTGTGCTTAAAACTAAAGACTTAGTTAATATGAGTGAGCTTTAGTCCATAAGAAGAGCAAAGTTTGACTTCACTACTAACTAGTCAAGCTAATTAAAAAGATGATGATGCTATTACTCCAATGACTTGGTTCGTCCAAGTTAAGAGTATTTTTATGAATCCCTAAAGTTAAGATGATGGAGGTTCAATGGGGTCCCTTTAAAACTTGGTCACCTAAGGTCATTTGGCTTGGGATCTACCGACTAAGGAAATTATCATAGTAAGGTGGGACATTAAAAAAGGCAAAGTTTAGCGAATCTTGTAATTTGAGTAAGTAAGTCTATAGGGATGCCCTCAATTGAAAAGATAACGTCTATTAACTTGAGTGACAAGCTCAAGATTATCGGTTGAAAATTTGTTACATGGGTTATAGGATCTCAAACAACTGAACTTGAATAAGATGAATATATTGAATTAAATACAATGAATAAAATTTTTGGAGAGGTTAATTAAAAAGAAGGAGGAATCTAGGAGGAACACAAATGCAAAATACTTTCATTCTTGATTTTTTTGCTTAGAGAGATTGTTGAAGGGATTATATAAACTCTCAAGTGGTGGTTGAAGTGAACCAAGTCTCCTTTTGCTCTGTTTGACCCTGCGTTTTATTTTGAAAATTATTTTTAAATGATAAGGGTAAAGCTTGGCTTACTCTAATTAATTTTAGAATTTTGGCTAAAGTATCTTTGATACAATACTCCCATAACTGGGTGAGAAGCACATTTTTGAGATTCATGAAATTACATTGAGCTTTAAGGATTAAAGTTAATGAATGTTGATGTTTGAGTTAATTTTGTTTGGTAATGTCAATCATGATTGATGAGAAGTTCATTTGTTGATGTTGAAGTCCTCATTTGACTTAATGATTTTATTTATTTTGCTTGAGAACAAGCAATGACTTAAATGTAGGGAAGTTTGATAAGTGTCAAAAGATCCTTACCTAAAATGGTGAATTTGTACTTTATAGATGTATTTTGTTGGTAATTCATTAAAGTTTGAAAAAAATTTGATTTCAAGCCTTTTATATCTTTCTAGAGCTAAAGGAAGGATCTTTGAAGAAATAAAGTGAGATTAGAAGGAATTGGACAAGTTGCAAGCAAGTTAAAGATTCATGGAAAGTACACAATTGTGTACTTTGCTTGGGTATCTAAGGTGGAGGTTCTGTTTTAGGATATTCACATACAAAATTGGGTAAACAATTGTGTACTCTCATGTGTACATGTCTGCCATGAACCCTAGGAGTAAACTGAAGACATATAATTGAGATACAAAATTGTGCACCTAATAGTGTACTTTGCAGACAAAGAAGAAATCATCTCTACACATACATGATTGCAGTACACAACTTGTGTACTTAATTGTGTATATGTTTGATCATGCATATATATATATATATATCCTAAATTTCGTGAAAGGGGGGAGAGGTTATCAAATATACACTTCCCTATCTGTAGGAAAATAGGGTTTTGTCAAATTTCACGGAGATTGAAAATGCATGATGTTAAAGATTCGATCTTTAAGGGTTGTAGTCATGAAACTTATTTTCTTTTCCAGTATTTGCATTTTTACTGATAATGTCATGGAAGACTAAACTCTATACTTAGATTTTGTTTGAAACTCTTTTGTTATGTGATCAAGATTTGTTCTTAACAAAAGTTTATTGAAGTTCTTATGTTCAATTGCATATTCTTTCATTGTTTATTAGATTCATAGATCTAGAATATGAATTTATGTTTGATATCATTTTAATTAATTGAGAAATTGTTTTTCTAATTAGATCTATGCAATTGATAAGGTTTGCATGTGATTCTAGAGATAGAATAACAAAAGCCTTCTGTTTTATAATTGATTTGTTAAAAAGTTCATGTTACTGCAATTCTAGGTTGCTATTGATTGAGGAGAGATCCTAATTGATAAATCTAGGGTTAGATAAGTTAATAGACTTGGAAAGTTGTTAGCTTGATTAAGACACTTTATAGCTTAAGAACTCAACAAAGATAAAATCTTCAATTATGATGATTCACATATTAAAAGAGGAATAGAATGAAATCTAGGTTGCCTTGATTGTTGAATTAATCTTTCCTTTTTGCTATTAGTGATCCGTTCTTAGTTTTTAGTAGTATAGTAATTATTAGTTTACAATTCAAGATATAAATCAATCTTAATTGACAATTAGATAATAGGAATAGAGTTATTACTAGTAATTGGTTTATCTTTGTAAGACGACCCTGTACTTAACCATTATATTATGTTCACAATAGGTGCACTTGCCTATTACATCGTAATTAAGATTAGGAACAGGTACTTTAAATTATTAAGATGACAATTTGGCATGATTAAGTTTTTTACACCGTTGCCAGGGATACACCAATATTAAGAACACTTTTTACCTATTAATTTAACCATTCTTTTCTTTGTTTACTTTTCTTCTCTTCCATATCGTGATCCTGGAGCTAATAATTGCTTAACATTGTGTTTACAGTAAATGACTATAAGTCGCTACAAGGAACTTGCTAACTTCAATCCAGAGCTAGATAGAACAATTTTAAGGCATCAGGAAAAGAACAAACCCATAGCTAAATCTTCAACAGCAAGAATTAAAGAAGAGATACCGAAAGGAGAGATAGCTGAGCTAGTTAATAATCATGTCGAAGAGTTGGATCAGGGAAATCTAATTGTAGGTCCGATGAATAATCAAGAGACGGATAATAGAGAGGCTAAGATTTCTGATCAACCAAGAACCAATTCTAATTTTGTTAGACTAAACTTGATGGGTGTTAACTCCAGTATAGTTCGACCTTAAGTGGAGGCAAATAACTTTGAGCTTAAGCTAGGTGTCACTCATATGGTATAACAATATGCTCAATTTGATCGTTTGCAAGAAGAGGGCCTAAATACGCATATCTAACTCTTTTTAGAGATATCTGAAACTTTCAAGTTCAATGGAGTTAATGATGATGCAATTTGCCTAAAGCTCTTTCCATTCTCTTTAAAGGGCAAGGCTAAGAAATGGTTGAATTCTTTGCTAAGGGGCTCTATCACTACATGGCAAGAGTTGATTAAGAAGTTCATGGATAAGTTCTTCCCCCCTCGAAGATTGCTAAACGTTGAGCTAAAATCCAATCTTACCATCATCATGACATGGAGACTCTATATGAAACCTGGGAGAGATTTAAAGAATCAATGAGGAAATGTCCACACCACATGATACTATAGTGGCTTCAAGTGTAGATTTTTTATAATGGCTTAAATTACCAAACTAGGCAGATGATAGATGCCATAACTAGTGGCACCTTGAACTACAAGACCCCTGAAGAAAGCTTCACTCTCTTTAAAGACATGGCTACAAATAATTATGAGTGGTCACATATAAGGAGTAGAGAGAAGGATGCTGCAAGTGTTCGTAGATGTGGCTACTGATACGAACCACGCTAACCCGTGACGAAACCCAATACCAATACGTTCGGAAATTCGTTGCCTAAGACGCCCAAACACCTAAAGTGGAAAACCGCGACCCGTTGTCTATAAGCGAGACAAGAACCTTGGTATAAAAGTGAAGACGCCACAATCGGGATGGAAGACCGATTGATAAGTCGGGATGAACGCCACAGAAATCAATCCGATAAGTTCGATTTAGTTCTTGAAGAACCAAGAGAGGTGCCTCTCAAAAGTGTTTAATGTTCAATGATGTCTAATCTTAGTTGTTCTAAACCCTAGGAGCTTTTATACTAGGGTTACAATTCATATAAAAACAAGTCCAAAACGACGTAGTTTAGTTAAGTGACATAAAAACGCGAAACAGAACAAGCTGGCCGACAGGGGATACACGGCCTGTGTACACGCCCGTGTACATTGGTCGTGTACTTGTCTGTGCAACTTCTGGCAACATATACGCCAGTGTACTTTGACCGTGTATCTTTCTATGCAACTTCTGGCAACATACACGCCCGTGTACTTTAGCCGTGTATCTTTCTGTGGATTTGCTTGACTCCATACACGGCCGTGCCTTTTAACCGTGTATCTAGCCGTGTATGATTCTAGGCAATCTTGAGAGTCCTACACGGCCGTGCCTTGAAAGTACACGCCCTCTTCAACCCGTGTCCGGTGTGACTTGTATAAGAGCAAGGGTCTTCCCATGGTTGTTCCAATCCGTCCCAACTTCATGATTGACCCAATCCTTCTCGGCTTCATGGACATCCTTTATCAACCCGTTAAGTGCTTCCTTGAGTCGTTTAGCTCGACTTCTTGTGATCGGTCCAGGCGGCACTTCAAGAGGATCCACATTCCTTCTTCCAGCTTGACTCTCATGATGGATCTCATCATTCCCCTCCTCTTGAAAAGGATTTGTCCTCAAATCGTCACCTACATCAAAAGGACTCAGATCAGTAACATTAAATGTAGCACTTACTTGATACTCACCAGGCAAATCTATCTTGTATGCATTGTCGTTGATGCGCTCAAGAACTTGAAATGTTCCATCGCCTCTAGGAAGTAGTTTCGATCGACGCTGCATGGGAAACCGCTCTTTGCGCATGTGAACCCAAACCCAATCTCCAGGTTCAAAAACAGCTTGTCGATGACCCTTGTTGGCTTGTTTCACATACTGCTCTGTTTGTCGTTCAATGTTCAGCCTTGCCTTCTCATGGATCTGTTGAACAAATTCGGCCTTCTTCTTGCCATCTAAATTAACATACTCAGAAATAGGCAAAGGTGATAAATCCAAAGGAGTTAGTGGATTAAAACCATACACAATTTCGAAAGGAGAAAATTTAGTAGCAGAATGCACTGTACGGTTATAAGCAAATTCAACATGCGGCAAACAATCCTCCCAACTTTTAATATTCTTTTTAATTACAGCCCTCAACAAAGTAGACAAAGTTCGATTCACTACCTCAGTTTGACCATCAGTCTGTGGATGACAAGTAGTAGAAAACAATAACTTAGTTCCTAACTTAGCCCACAAAGTCTTCCAAAAGTAGCTTAAGAACTTAGCATCCCTATCTGATACAATTGTTCTAGGCATACCATGCAATCACACAACTTCCCTAAAGAATAAATTAGCAATATTACAAGCATCATCCGTTTTATGACAAGGAATGAAATGTGCCATTTTAGAAAACCTATCAACAACTACAAAAACAGAATCCCGACCATGTCTAGACCTGGGTAATCCTAACACAAAATCCATAGAAATATCTACCCAAGGCTCATGAGGAATGGGAAGTGGGGTGTAAAGCCCTTGAGGTTGGACTCTAGATTTCGCTTGCTTACATGTGACACATCGCTCACAAATCCTCTCAACATCTCGTTTCATGTGAGGCCAATAGAAGTGTTCCTGCAATACCCCTAATGTTTTAGCTACTCCAAAGTGTCCCATTAAACCTCCTCCATGAGACTCCCTCACAAGTAATTCTCTTACAGGACAAATTGGAATGCACAGTTTACCCTCCCTAAACAAGAATCCGTCATGTTTATAAAATTTTCCATGCCCACTCTTCTCACAGTGCACATACTCCTCACAAAAATCTCGATCAGCAGCATATAACTCCTTAATGTGCTCAAAACTAAGAAGTCTAGAACTAAGTGTAGAGATAAGAGTATACCTTCTAGAAAGTGCATCAGCAACTACATTCTCTTTACCTTGCTTGTAATGGATGACATATGGAAATGTTTCGATGAACTCCACCCAACGAGCATGCCTTTTGTTCAGCTTGTGTTGCCCCTTCAAATACTTCAAGGATTCATGATCAGTGTGGATCACGAACTCTTTTGGCCAAAGGTAGTGTTGCCACGTCTCTAGGGCTCGAACCAATGCATATAGCTCCTTGTCGTAAGTAGGGTAATTCAAGGTTGCCCCACTTAGCTTCTCGCTAAAGAATGCAATCGGTCTTCTCTCCTGCATAAGCACTGCTCCAATACCTAATCTTGAAGCATCACACTCAATTTCAAACGTTTTAGTAAAGTTAGGTAAAGCAAGTAACGGCGCCTGAGTCAGCTTATTTTTAAGCGTCTGAAAGGCTTTCTCTTGTTGCTCTCCCCAGCTGAACCCCACGTTCTTCTTAATTACCTCAGTAAGTGGTGCTGCAATGGTGCTGAAATCCTTCACAAACCTCCTGTAAAAGCTCGCTAGTCCATGGAAACTCCGCACATTACTTACATTGGTTGGACTAGGCCATTCTTGGATCGCACGAACCTTTTCTTCATCAACCTGTATTCCCTGCGCACTAACAAAAAAACCAAGAAACACAAGTTTATCTGTGCAAAAAGTGCACTTCTTGAGGTTAGCATATAATTGTTCCTTTCGAAGCACTTCTAAAACATCTCTCAAGTGTGACATATGATCTTCCAAACTTTTGCTATAAATAAGAATGTCATCAAAATAGACAACCACAAATTTTCCAATAAATGTCCTCAAAACATGGTTCATAAGTCTCATAAAAGTACTAGGTGCATTAGTTAACCCGAAAGGCATTACTAACCACTCATACAATCCATATTTTGTCTTAAATGCAGTTTTCCATTCATCACCTTCTTTCATTCTAATTTGATGATATCCACTTTTCAGATCAATTTTAGAAAAGACACTAGACCCATGTAACTCATCTAACATATCATCTAAGCGAGGAATGGGATGACGATACTTTACCGTGATGTTGTTGATGGCGTGACAGTCAACACACATTCTCCATGTCCCATCCTTCTTAGGCACCAAAATCACCGGCACTGCACATGGACTCATGCTCTCTCTCATGTACCCCTTCTCCATTAATTCATCGACCTGCCTTTGGAGTTCCTTTGTCTCCTCCGGGTTGCTCCTGTAAGCTGGCTTGTTTGGAATCGATGCTCCGGGTACAAGGTCAATCTGGTGCTCAATACCTCTAACAGGTGGTAATCCCTTTGGAATCTCTTCAGGAAAGACATCTTCAAAGTCTTGCACAAGAGACACAACCACACTAGGTAAAGAGTTAGATAAGTCGTTAGTAGTCAAATATGTTTCCTTAAAAACCAGCAACAACATAGGTTGCCTCATCACTAACGCTCTCCTTACTACACTCGCTCTTGCCACATAACTCTCCTTTTGCAAGGCTGCCCTCTCCTTTTCACTCACCACCAAAGTTGATCCCCCTTTAACTTAGCCTCTCACACTCTTTCCAGCCTTCCTCTCCTTTTCCTTTTGATCTTGACTTTTATATTCCTTTTTCTTCTCATTGTCTTTTGCTCTCTCACTCTCACTCTGCTTTTCACTCACCTTGTGTTTTGCAAATAACTGTTGCAGCTGCAACTGATCCTCATACACTTGTTTAGGTGTTAAAGGTTTAAGATTAAAGCTTTTCCCTTGGTGAACAAGCGTATACTTGTTAGAAAAGCCATCATGAACAACCTTCCTATCAAATTGCCATGGCCTCCCCAACAACACATGACATGCTTGCATTGGCACTACATCGCATAACACCTCATCCTCATACCTACCAATGCGAAAACCAATCAAGGCTTGCTTACTTACCTTAGTCTCACCACTATCATTCAACCACTGCAATTTATATGGACTAGGGTGTCTAACAATTTTGAGCCCCAGCCTCTCAACAATAAAATTGCTCACTACATTGGTGCAACTTCCACCATCAATAATCAAACTACAAATGTGATCTCCTAGATAACATCTAGTATGAAATATATTTTCTCTTTGCACCTCTTCTTCTTCCTTCACCTGCACATTCAAAGCTCTCTTCACTACCGCCACTAGCCTTCCCATTGTAGGCTCCTCATCATCACTAGCATCCTCTAATGGTGACATATCATCTTCTTCACTATCCCCCTCAGTCTCATACTCACCATCATCACGCAAAATCATCACACGCCTATTTGGACATTGACTAGCAATATGGCCTCTACCTTGACATTTAAAGCATCTAATGTCACGATTTCTAGAAGTAGAAGATTCAGGATTACCTTGATTACCAGAAGTAGAACCCGCTTGCCTCAGCTCTCCTTTTGGTTTAGTAAGTAAAGGCTTTTCTTCTTTCTTCCATTGATTAGTCTTCCAAGTGGATGAACCATTACCTTGTTGAAATCGTGCACTACTACTACCCTTCCGCTTGTGCTGGTTCTCAACCTTTATAGCCATGTGAACCATATCCTCCAATTCTACATAATGCTGCAATTTAACCACATTTTGGATTTCTCTATTCAACCCAGCAAGGAATCTAGCCATTGTAGCCTCTCTATCCTCTTCTACATTCGCCCTAATCATAGTGACTTCCATCTCCTTGAAATACTCATCCACACTTCGGCTTCCCTACCTCAGAGTTTGCAACTTATTGTGCAATTCACGATAGTAATATGCAGGTATAAACCGCTTTCTCATCACTCTCTTCATCTCTTCCCAAGACTCAATAGGTGGCTCGCCACTCCTTCTTCTATTCAACATTAATTGATCCCACCACACTATAGCATAATCTGAAAATTCAATGGCAGCAAGTTTCACCTTCTTTCTCCCACTATAGTTGTGACAATCAAACACCATCTCCACCTTTTTCTCCCATTCTAAATACGCCTCGGGATCATTCTTCCCTTGGAACAGAGGAATCTTCATCTTTATGCTACTCAATTGATCATCCTCTCTATTCCTATCTCCTCTATCTTCCCATTCTCTAGTTCCTCTATTTCGACCACTATAACCTCTATAACTCCAAACAGAAGGCTCATACAAATCATCATCCATCATTTCATCTCCACCCCTCGGTACTCTCCTAGAACGACTCTCCCTCTTACGCCCTTGGAATACATTTGTGGATTGCTCTAGTCTTTGCTCTACCGTCTCATGAATTTGTTCCATTCCCTCTTGGAACATCCTCTTCATTTCTCCCCTCAATGCCTCAATTACTAACCTAGCATCAAACCTTCCCCTCCCACCTTCCGGAGAATGTTGCCTCGACATAGTTCCTGCAGAAAAGATTAGTACAACACAAATATATATATGATCAAACCTCACGATACACTCCCTTACGTGTTTCGCTTAAATGATGATATCACACAGTCACTCGTGTATTCTCACAAACAACGATGATATCACTCACCAATTTCCTCTTCTCAATTCTCTTGGAACTAACCCGAACTACACCAATTTCTTTCCATAGAATTCAAAACCAACTCTAGGGTTCGTAAAATTTTCCTCTATTTTCTATCCGATTTTTTTTTTGTCTCTAGTTTTTGGCTTTTGATCACGTTTCTCTTTTCTTTTCTTTTCCCTTCTTTTTTTTTTGTCGTGACTTTTTACTTTTTTTTTTTAGAATCAACTAGTAAATACTACACTATCAAAAGACAATTAATATTGCGGAATTGAATGCTAACAATGGATATGAACGATTGGAGTTAGGGTTTTTGATATTACCTTCCTCAACCGAACTTGATGTTTTGACAAACCTAAGCTCTGATACCAAACTGATACGAACCACGCCAACCCGTGACGAAACCCAATACCAATACGTTCGGAAATTCGTTGCCTAAGACGCCCAAACACCTAAAGTGGAAAACCGCGACCCGTTGTCTATAAGCGAGACAAGAACCTTGGTATAAAAGTGAAGACGCCACAATCGGGATGGAAGACCGATTGATAAGTCGGGATGAAGCCACGGAAATCAATCCGATAAGTTCGATTTAGTTCTTGAAGAACCAAGAGAGGTGCCTCTCAAAAGTGTTTAATGTTCAATGATGTCTAATCTTAGTTGTTCTAAACCCTAGGAGCTTTTATACTAAGGTTACAATTCGTGTAAAAACAAGTCCAAAACGACGTAGTTTAGTTAAGTGACATAAAAACGCGAAACAGAACAAGCTGGCCGACAGGGGATACACGGCCTGTGTACACGCCCGTGTACATTGGCCGTGTACTTGTCTGTGCAACTTCTGGCAACATACACGCCCGTGTACTTTGACCGTGTATCTTCTTGTGCAACTTCTGGCAACATACACGCCCGTGTACTTTAGCCGTGTATCTTTCTGTGGATTTGCTTGACTCCATACACGGCCGTGCCTTTTAACCGTGTATCTAGCCGTGTATGATTCTAGGCAATCTTGAGAGTCCTACACGGTCGTGCCTTGAAAGTAACGCCCTCTTCAACCCGTGTCCGGTGTGACTTGTATAAGAGCAAGGGTCTTCCCATGGTTGTTCCAATCCGTTCCAACTTCATGATTGACCCAATCCTTCTCGGCTTCATGGACATCCTTTATCAACCCGTTAAGTGCTTCCTTGAGTCGTTTAGCTCGACTTCTTGTGATCGGTCCAGGCGGCAATTCAAGAGAATCCACATTCCTTCTTCCAGCTTGACTCTCATCATGGATCTTATCAGCTACCATAGTCATGGCCAAGGTTGAAGCTTTGACAAGAAAGATTGATGGCTTAACTGTTTCACAATAGTAACTGGCTGTTGTAGATCCCTCTTTTGGTGAAAAACATGTATTGAGCAAGTAGATTATTTGGGAAAACCGATTTGGCCCCAGAACAATCTGTACGGCAATACGTATGACCCAAGTTGGAGAAATCACTTGAATTTCTCTTCGAGTAATAATAGCAATATTCAAAAGGGAAATCCTAATCCTCTTCAGGGTTATCAAAGACCACCTGGTTAAAGTTTTAAGCCACCAATTGAGGATCTTTTGTCAAAATTCACCAAGGAATCAAACGAAAGGCAAAAGTCCTTAGACATGATTCTAAGAAACCAAAAGATAGCTCTTATGAATCATGAAGCTTCCATACATAATCTAGAAAATCAAGTTGGCCAAATAGTCAAGATACTTTCAGAAAGGCCTGAAGGCTCACTATAGAGAAACATAGAGACAAATCCTAGGGAAGATGACAAGGTAGTGACATTGAGAAATGGCAAGGAATTACAATCTAGGGTTTAGGTAGAAAAGAGTAAATCAATTGAGTCAATAAAAGAGCAACCTACTATCAAGGATAAGGAAAAGCAATTAGAGAGCTTAGCTGTAGAGAAACCATCATCATAGTTAATCCTATAATACAAGCCTACCATTTCATACCTAACAAGACTCAAGAAAGAAAAGATAGATGAGCACTATGGCAGGCTTTTAGAGATTTTCAAGCAGTTGCACATTAATCTTCGATCGATAAAGGCATTGTCACAAATGTCGAGATATGCAAAATTCTTGAAGGAGCTACTATCAAATAAAAGAAAGCTCAAAGAATTCCTTACTATGACTCCTGGGGGAGAATGTTTTGCTATGATCCATAATAAATTACCAGAAAAGCTTAAGGACTAAAGAAGCTTTACTATCCCATGTTTAATTGGAAACTTCTCACACCCCGAAAGGGGGCCTAGAAGTCTCCACTAAAACCATCATGGCATTTGTGCACCTGTTACATGATGATCGTCCTACGTATCAGAGATTGTAAGACTCTAAATAAATAATTGCATTTATAACTAATCATAATACATATATGTAAACACCTCATTTTTTACCCTAATAATTAATAACGGTTAATTTTCATTTTTTTTTTATAATTTTTCTTCTAATTTAGCAAAAATAGGAAAAATATATCAATTTTGGAAAATATTTGTAGAAATAATAAGAAAAGGAGTTAAATAATTTTTACAAATTTTTGGAATTTCAAAATAATATAAAAATAATAAAAATTACATTGCATATATGCAAATTGCGTAAATAAAAAAAAAATGAGTAAGTGGCTAGCCCAGCTGGTCCAAGCCATGGCTGTAAGCGTGAGGGAAGGGGTCAGGTCATGGGTTTAAAATGCGGGGGAAGCAGATTCCGCGTTTTGCAATTTCTTTTTCTCGCCCAGGATACGTGTCAGCAGCTAATTGGACGACGCGACGCATACGCCCGGCATATGGTCTTCTTCTTCTTCGTTCGAGATCGTCGCCGGCGAGCGGGAGAAATGGAATCCGACCATTTTGATTCGATTTTTTATGCAAATCCAATAAATCTTTAGCTAAAATAAGATAAATATCATCCTATTGGAATCAAATCGAAGGATTTACACAAATCAAAGATGGGTTTCAACAAAAAAATCTCATTTTTGCCGATTAGAGGAAATCCGAGCTTATCTCGCTTGGTTTTCGACTCCTAGAAATAGAGATCGAGGGCAGGAAGCTAGAGTATGGATCAAAAGTGAGAAAAGGAGAGAAAATAAGAGAGATCGAAGCCTCGCCGGAGTTCTTCAAGTTGCGATCGCCGACCAAGCTTTGAACAGCCACTAGGAGGCGATTTTGGAGAAATCCACCACCACAATTGGATTCCCCACTCTCGAAAAGCTAGGAAACAACCTCTTAACCTCCTCGAAAGTCACCGAAACGCCACCACTGAGGGCCTTCAGCCGTCGTGATAGACCTAACACGATCTGACCCGACAAACCCGACCCGCGCACTGTATCCAGACCCAGGTAAGTCAAAAATTTTTATTATTTATTTATTTATCGTATTTTATTTATTTATTTATTTATTTTTTCATTTGTTAGTTATAATTCAAAAAAATAATATTAAGAAAATGTTAGAATTTAGATTAGTGTTTTTAGGTTTAGTTTAGAATAGAATAAATAAATAATAAAAGAATTACAAAAATCATAAAAAAATGTTGGAAAATAATAAAAAAATAAAAAAAAAAAAAAAAAAGAAAAAGATATATAAAATATATATATATAAATATAAAAAAATAATAATAATATTAGAGGTAGTTTAATAATAAGGAAATAAAAATAATTTTTATCACTTAGAAAAATCATTTTCTTAAATAAATCAAAAATTGGTTTTTTCTTAAATTAATTTTTTCAAAAATAAAACAATCAAGTTTAGGCTTAGATTTTTTCCAAAAATGCTAAAGATAATAAAAACGTAAATATGAGGTATTTTCATAATTAAAATTAACAAACCCACTAAATTTTTTCATGAAAAGCGAACTACAACTTGTTTGATTCCAAATAGCAAATACGTAGGAATAAAAAATCATTTTTTTTCATATTAGAATAAGTTATTCAAAAACACAACAAAATAATAATAAAAATAAAAACAAAATAAATAACAATAAAAGACATTAGGATAGGGTTTAGATTTTAGAAGAATAAGGTAGTAACTTTAAGGTTTTAATAGGTTAGCCTCCGAGCCCTACAACTCTGGTTTTCCCTTTCCTCTAATGAAAATAGGAAATCTCGTTGACTAGTTGTCCGAATTAGGATTAATTTGCTCAGTTAGTCCTGATTCAATAATCTCTCATAACTTCAGTTGGGTGGCGACTCCAAAATAAGATGCAATTCCTAATTCAAGTCGAGGACTTATATTAGATGAGCATAGGGTTTAGTATAAATCGGACTAGGAATGAAAGTGAAAAAAATAAAAAATTAGACTCGACAGGATGGCGACTCCACTAGGGAAGTCTCCCTAGTAGGCTAGCCACCTGAATCTCCTCAAATCACCTTTTATAGAAATGTCTTTTGATTGTTATACTGTTGCTAACCTTTTAGGGATTTAAATAAATTTAAGGTTTAGTTATTTATTGTTGAGTCTACATGCACGTAATCGTGTGAATAGATACAGTCAAATCCTGACTGTCCTAGGACCCTAAGACGAGGGGCCATTGTGTAGGTTTCGGGCGAAGTGATATGATCACCGTTCGGGGCTGATTATGCTACCCCACCCAATGCTTTGATATGGCATGAGACCCATTTCTTCGAGAACACGGGAGGCCATAGAGGTTGGGGACCTATCAGAACCCACCTATTTGCATACATGAAGTCATGGGTTGGCAATTGATTAATGATGTAATACTTTTGTTCTGTTCTTGGAGTTCCGATACATTTCCCTATAATAACATCATTTGTACTTTGTAAAAAGTTTTTGTAATTAGAGATTTCTATTGTAATAGATGGCTAGTTCTACAGTTGATCGCCTCCTCCATAAAGAGATCCGAGTTTGCAAACCTCTGATCTAAAGTTGGTATTGGACCATTGGTTTACTCTGTACAACCTTGAAGAGTAGGCCTTCATCCAACAAAAGATAGGGCTCATCCTTTCACTGATGAAGATGGAAATGAACTTACCTTTGATACGGGCTATCCTCCATCTATGGGAAGTAGAGCCCACAACTTTCTTCATTAGGCCACATGAGATTACTCCCACTCTGGAAGAGTACACCCAACTTTTGCAGGCCCCATCACTAATTGGCGAGGTGTATGTGCCAGATCTTGAGGCTGGGTCAGCCGGTATTTTCAGTAGACTTCTGGGTATTCTCAAGATAGCAATCAACCAGGCCATGGCAAACTGCAATGGATATTGCATACGGATGGATGAGTTAGAAGCCCGGTTCATAGCCTGGGAAGATGGCGGGGATTGGAAAGACATATTATGCGAGGACCCCAAGAGCTACAAACAAAGGAGGGTGAGTGCTTTCATCCTGACAGCCTTCGCCACCATACTCTTCCCCACCGGAACCTTTTACGTCCATTACAAAGTCGTAGAGCTGGTGGCCCAATTCTTGGAAGGGAAATCTTATATCCCGACTCTACTGGCTGAACAGATCCGGAACTTGAACTTTGTCAAGAGGAAGGGCCACGGGATCCTCCGCTCAAACATCAACCTCATCCTGATCTGGTTTGTAAGCTCAAATGTTTTGGGTTGAACCTAGTCCGGAAATCTTTAGCCTAACAAGTGGACCTTGTGGACTCATGCATAGAAAAGATAAAGCTGCCCGATGACCTTACTAGCCATAGTTGGGTGGAAGTGCTCAAGAGTTTCAGTGCCGACGATATCCTATGGACAGCTAGATGGAGTTGCTACAACAAAGTCATCCCAACCTGTAGAAACCTTCAGGCCGTTCCTCTAATCGGTTTCAGTGGATGTATAGGTTATCATCCAAAGTCAGTGGTCTGCCAGTTCGGTACCATTTAAGACATAGTTTATCGACCATCACTAGAAGCAATCACGCTCGAATACTAAGACTCAAATTTACTGGTAGCCGAGAAGTTTGCCAAGCTAGCAAAAGTTAAAGCCCTATGGGAAGCCTAAATCAAGATCCCTAATGTAGACCTCGGAGACCTGGATGGCGAAGTGGGCAAGCATCGAGCCACCAAGGATTTCGTAATCCACCAGCTATATCAAACAGGGGAAAGGGCATACCAAGTCTCAGATATCACCCAACTTGAGCCAGACAAGGTAGACCTAGAGCTGAGAACCTATTTGGAACAAGTTAGGGCCCGGATGGAGGTATACTTCGAAGCTGCAGACTACAAAAAGGATATCTGGAATGGTAGATTTAAAGAGTTTGATCAAAGGAACAAGGCCTTGGAAGCTCAACTGAAGAGGACCCAAGCTAAAGTTAAAGAGTTGGAAGCTATCATCAGTGGAAAACCGACGCCTATGCAATAGAAGAAGAAGAGGACTAGGAAATAGATTAGCATTACGCTTTTACTTTTTCATTTTTCAAGTATCGAACTTCAAGTTTCCAATATTAATAAAAATAAAGTTTCAGTATTATATCATTAATCGATTGTTGGCCCCTTTATTTTAGCATCTGTGTGACACATGCATCATATTTACATACATGCATTAAACTAAGAAAAATGCGCACTAGGTATCAAAGATAGCTCCCAAACAACCGAACCTTCCAAGAAGCCCAATCTACACCCGCTCAAAGACTAAAATGGCAAACAATGGCAACAACAGCAACAACCGCAACAACACCAGCGCTGATACCGCCTTAGATCCTAGGATCGTATCCCTGGAACAAACAGTCCAGCAATTGGCTGCACAAGTCCACCTCCTGACTGTGAGTATTGGCCTCCTTCGCACCACCTAACCAACTCAGGAAGAACACTTAGGGCCAGAAAAGGGAAAGCAGTAGAAGGTCAACCTCCAGAATATGAAGAGATCAATTCCTACCTCAACTTGGCTTTCGAGTGTGAACCGAGAGTCAACCTCGGTCTAATCTCGGATGACATAAAGAGGGAGATGGAGGATAGGCAAAAGGAGATGGAAAGAAAACTTTTTCAACACCTGGCCGATAAGATGAAAACAATAGAGGGGCCTGACGGCTTTGAGCAAGCATGGATCACTAGCTTACCAGCATATGGGGAGGAGGTGTCCTTAGAGAAGTTCAAGACCCCAGAATTTGAAAAATATGATGGCACTGGATACCCCAAGATGCATACAAGACTATATGTATGGAAGATGAGCAAGTATGCCTAATGTGACCAGCTCATGATCCAGACCTTTCAAGACAGCCTTACAGGACCTGCCCTCGTCTAGTATGCACACCTAGACTTCAACCAAGTCAATACCTAGGAGAGACTTGCTTGGGCATTCTACGATCAATACAAATTCAACATCGAGGTTGCTCCTTCGGTAATGGACTTAGGAAGTCTTCGAAAGAAACACATTGAGTCTTTTAAGGAATATGCTCAGCGCTGGAGAGCTCAAGCTACAAGGGTAACGACCCCAATTTCTGAAACGGAGTTGACATTCATCTTTGTCAACACGCTGGATAAGACTTACTTCTCACATCTGGTGGGCCAGACGTCATCTAGCTTTGCAGAAGTACTGGCAGCGGGGTGTCGAATCGAGAATGCCATCACATCATGGAGACTCCAGACAATAGATCCTCCCAAAGTCACATCATCACAGAGACCTCTAGGAGGTAACAAAGCCAAGGAGTCTACCGTCAGCACGGTTAACTCCAGTAAAGTAGACAAAGTTGGGACCCATGTAACATTCCAGACCACAAGTGCCCCAATCCAACAGTCCCTGATGAATCACACCCAGGCCACTAGGGTCTTAAGACAATTCACTTCGATCCCGATCTCGCTTAGCCAAGTCTTCGCCCGGCTGCAAGCGGATAATTTGATCAGCTTTGAGATCCTGAGTGATTGGTACAAGCCTAGAAACTTTGACTATATGGGCCAAGAGGGGCATTCCACAGACAGATGCTGGAGGCTCCGAAACAAAATTTAAGATCTGATTGACACTGGAATAATGCAATTGGACTTTATTAATACACCAGCACCCAATGTTAACACTAATCCACTGCCCAACCATAAGCCCACTATCAATTTGATCACATCCGAAGAGCCGGACTCCAAAGAGTCCCCAAAACAGCAAAAAGCAATAGTGCAGCGAGAAAGTCATCCACGCTAAACCCTAAATGAAATACCTAAATCACAGATCAAGAAGAGTTGGTTAGTTGGAGACCCAACAGTCGGTACCTTAGGCGAATCGCATGGAAGATTTGAGTATCCGGTAAATTACTCTTTCACACCAACTGAGTATGGGCTACCTAGTGGATGGGGGCTTAAGTTTGAGAAAGAAGATAACCCACTAAAAGAGGGGGAGAGGTCCGTGAACATGATTAAATCAGACCAAAAGCCAATAGTCATAAAGTGCTACAAGGGATAATCTACTGCGGTGTAAATTCCAAAGAAGAGGTATGTATTCAATGTCCCAATACCCGCAGAGAGGTATAAGGCGGCACCATTTGACTATCGGGCTCTTGATCAAGAAAGACCCCCTATTGTAGGAGGAATCACCCGTTTTGGGAGAATTTATGACCCGAAATACAAGATCTCAACTGAAGAGCCCAACATTGAGGTAGGAAAAGAGGAAGAAGAGGGGTTCTCTGCATTTACAAAGATGGTCAAGGCAAGCTAATATAAGATCTTGGAACAACTAAACAAGGTTCCAGCCCAAATATCACTTATGGGCCTCCTCACAACCTTTGAACCTCACAAGGAAGCACTCTTCAAAGTGCTCAAACAGATCAAGGTACCAAAGGGCATCGCAACAGAGAAATTGAGCCATGTGGCAGATTCGATCTTCACCATGGACCAGATATCTTTCTCTCCCAAAGAGCTGGGGGAGGACGGAGACCAACATATAAAACCACTGTTCATAGTGGTAAAATGCAACGACACAATCGTCTCCAGAGTACTCATTGACAATGGATCTTCTCTCAATGTGTGCCCTTTGGCCACCCTTGACTTACTGGGAGTCGATCCAAGCAACATCAAGCCAAGCTCAACGGTGGTTAGGGTCTTCGACGGGTCGAAGAGAGAAATAGTACGGGAAATAAACTTGCCAGTGGAGATTGGTCCACAGATATTCCACATCTCCTTCCAAGTCCTCGACATTCCAAGGTCTTTCAATCTGCTATTAGGAAGGCCATGGATACACACTACTGGAGCCATACCCTCAAGTCTACATCAGAAGGTCAAATTCATGGAAAATAGACAAACTATCATCGTGCTGGGAGAGCAAGATTACGCCATCTATAAAGAGACCACCATACCCTACATCGGGGAAGACGGTTTCGAAGACTTTGGCCTCCAAATATTCAACGAGGTGAACGTGGTAACTAGCAAGGAGGGCCATCAGTCTAAGGAGGGACAACAAGGGACGTTTGGACTAGGGTATGTTGCTATAGCCCAGGAAGAGGCACAAGTAAAAGGTATCAGAAGGAAAGAGAAGCCAAGCGATACTCAAATGCGTTTTCCACCCCTCCAGCAATCATTCAAGCAAGAAACTACCATTCAAGAGCCAAGGATAAGTGAAGCTGACGTTAGCGATGAAAGCCCAATCTCTCGCACGTCTGAGCAGTGTCTAGCTCTCAACAATTGGTTCTGTTATCCTATTGATAGCGCTAGGTCAGCTCAAGGATAGAGAACAATTATTAAACAAATTTCTATTGTGATTTCTTTTCAGATTCAATAAATTGTGATTCATTCCTTTTTTTTGCTTATATATACGTACTCTCGTTTCACTTTACCTACAGATTCCCTACCATCGAACGTCAGGGGCATTTCGCGCAGGTAAGTAATGAAAACACCGATATCGTTTCCAACACTGCTGGGTCATCCGTTGGAGGCGATGTCCTTGACCACGAAATCATAAAAGAAAATTAGCAAAAACATGAACAAAGTGGGATTTCAATTGACGAGCCGGTGGAGACAGTAAATCTAGGAAGCATTGAGAAACCTAAAAACCTCAAGATCGGGGACAATTTTAGTGTCAAGCAAAAACGTGAGATAGTCGAGATGTTAACTGAATATGCAGATGTATTCACCTAGTCATATGGCGACATGGTAGGATTAGACCAGTCAATAGTAGTTCACAAGCTTCCCACAAGGGAAGATGTCAAACCTAAAAAGCAGAAATTGAGAAGATTTAGGCCTAACATCTTACTAAAGATTAAAGAGGAAGTAAAAAAAAAAAAACTACTAGAAGTGGGGTTCATTGAGGTGTCCGACTATCCAGAATGGGTAGTGAATATAGTCCCCATTCTAAAAAAGAATGGGAAAGTACGTGTATGTGTAGACTTCCGAGATTTAAACCAAGCTACGCCAAAAGACAATTCCCTCTACCTCACATCGATGTCCTGGTAGACAACACCGTAGGAAACCATCTCTTCTCATTTATGGACGGTTTCTTAAGATATAATCAAACAAAAATGGCTGAAAAAGATAAGACTAAGATGACCTTCATCACGACATAGGGAACTTTCTATTACAAAGTCATGCCCTTTGGTTTGAAAAACGCTGGGGCAACGTATTAGAGAGCCATGCTCGCGATGCTTCATGACATGATGCATCTAAGGAAGAAGAAAGTCCTCTAGTTATTCTGAGAAAGTTGTTCAAGCGATTGAGAAAGTTTCAGCTCAAGTTAAATCCATAAAAGTGCACTTTTGGGGTCACAACAGGCAAGTTGTTAGGGTTTATCATAAGCCGAGAAGGCATTAAGATCGACCCTAACAAAGTAAAGGCCATACTGGAACTGCCCTTTCCACGTACTATCAAAGAGGTGAGAGGTTTGCTGGGAAGGTTGAATTATATAGCCCGTTTCATCTCACAGCTTACAGACAAATGCCACCCACTATTTCGTCTGCTAAAAAAGAATGTTACGTTAAAGTGGGACGATGAATGTGAAGAATCATTCAGGACAATAAAAAACTATCTCATAAATCCTCCAGTCTTGATAGTTCCAAAACAAGGGAAACCCTTATTCTTATACCTCGCGACACTCCCTGAATCCATGGGGTGCGTGTTGGGACAGAAAGATGAAGAGGGGAGAGAACGTTCCATATATTATCTAAGCAAGAAATTCACAAACGGAGAATAGAGGTATTTGGAAATAGAGATGACTTGTTGTGCTCTAATTTGGATCATGCACCGATTGAGGCAATACACCCTTTACTATCACATTGAGTTGCTGACAAGACACGATCATCTAAAGTACTTGGCAGAGAAGCCCGTTTTGTTAGGGAGAATCTCCAAATGGCAAATGCTCTTATCATAATTCAATATCACATACATAAATCAAAATTCGATAAAAGGGCAATCTTTAACCGATCAATTGGCAGAACACCCAATTAAGGGAGATCTCCAAGAATCACAAGCCTAATTCCCTGATGAAAATATATTAACAGCGGAAGGTGCACCAGCAGAAGACTGTGAGATAGAGCAAAGCCCTAACTGGAAGATGTTCTTTGATAGCGCTGCCAATGTATTTGGTTGTGGGATTGAGGCAGTGTTGATATCACCAGAAGGAACACAATTCCCTTCAGCAACAAGACTCACATTTCCATATACTAATAATATTGCGGAATATGAGGCATGCATCCTCGGCCTCAAAATGGCTTGCTACATGGAAATCCGTGAATTAGAAGTGTACGGAGATTCTTCACTCATCATATTACAGACAAGAGGGGAATACAAAACTAAAGACCCCAAATCGGTACCATACCATCAGTATTTGATAGAGCTAATCGATGAATTTGAAACAATCACCTTCACATACATCCCGAGAACTCAAAATCAGTTTGCGGATGCACTCGCCACACTAGCATCTATAATTCAGATAACAGGGGGAATCGAAGTCTAACCATTGAAAATAGAAATTGAAAATCGGCCCACCTACTGTTTGGTAATCGAAAAAGCACAAGATAATAAGCCATGGTATCATGACATCAAAACTTTTCTCCAAGAAAGCAAATAACCTGAAATGGCTAGCAAAAATAACCAAAGAACACTCAGAACGTTAGCAAGTCATTTCTTATTAAATGGGCCTGTGCTTTACAAAAGATCGCCTAATACCACCTTGTTAAGATGTGTAGATAAAAATGAGGCATGTGAACTGATGAAAGAAGTGCATGAAGGAGTATGTGGACCTCACATGAACGACTACATGTTAGCCCGAAAAATCATGAGATTGGGTTATTATTGGCTAACATTGGAATCAGATTGTATCAAATATGTCAAGCACTGTCACCTGTATTAAGTTTATGCAAACCGAATAAATGCCCCACCTAAAGAGCTTCACTCGTTGTCTACACTATGGCCTTTCTCCATGTAGGGAATCGACATCATCGGCTCAATCACTCCAATAGCATCTAACGGCCACAGATTTATATTGGTAGCCATTAATTACTTCACCAAGTGGGAAGAAGCTTCATCATATGCCAATGTCACAAAGGGGGTAATAGTTCGATTCCTGAAGAGTGACATAATAGCTTGATATGGAATTCTCGAGTCAATTATTACCGACAACGATACTAATCTCAACAACAAGTCGATGACAGATTTATGTCGACAGTTCCACATAAACCATAGAAATTCAACCCCTTATCGACCTCAGATGAATGGGGCAGTGGAAGCAACCAACAAGAATATCAAAAGAATCATCGAAAAGATGATAATCACTTACAAAGATTGGCACAAGATGCTACCATTCCCCCACAGGGCTTACAGAACCTCAATTTGAACATCTACTGGAGTTACCCCATATTCACTGGTACATGGTATTGAGGCAGTTCTATTAGTCAAAGTCGAAATACTATCCTTCAGAATTCTATCAGCAACGCAGTTAGATGAGTCAGACTGGGTAAAGAATAGGCTTGATCAATTGAATTTGATCGACAAAAAAAGACTCACTACGTTATTGTCGAGTCTAATTTTTGCATTCCCATTCCTAATCCGATCTAGACTAGACCCTATGCTCATCTAATGTAGATCCTCGACTTGAGTTAGGAATTTCGTTTGATTTTTTGAGTCGCTACCCAACTGTTGTTGGGAAATATTGAATTAAGACTAAAGGAGTGGATTAGTCTTAATTTGGACCACTAGTCGTTGTTATTTCCCCTTCTCGTTTTTGAAAAGAGGAAAAGGGAAAACCAGAGTTTCTAAGTCCGGAGACTAACCTATTAAAACCTTACAGTTACCACCTAATCTCCTAAAATTGTTCCTATTTAGAAATGTGTTTTATTGTGTTTCTATTACTTTTTATTATGTTTTTGAATTATTTCAAGAAAATGATTTTTTATTTCATTTTATGGGTTGACCCGAATGGGTGCCTACGTACCTGCTATCCAGGATCAAACAAGTCGTAGTTCGCTTTTCTGAAAACCTTAAGTGTGTTTGTGAATTTTAATTTTGAAATCTCTTTTGCTTTATGTTCTTACTATTTTTTTTGGATTTTCTAAAAAATCTAAGCATAAACTTTTATCTGATTTTTGAAAATGGTTTTTAGGAAAAACATCAATTTTGGATTTATTTGAGAAAATGATTTTTCTAAGTGATAAAACTCATTTTTTTTATTAATTTTTGAATTTTTATTAATTTTTATGATTTTTGTGATTTTTTTATCATTTTTCGATTTTTCCTTATTCTTCTCCAATTTTTATAATTTTTATGAGTTTTCATGATTTTTTTATTTATTTATTTATTAATTTTTATATTATAATTTTTATTAATTTTTCATAATTTTTGTTAAAACTTTTATCCTAAATTATTATCTATCCTATTTTAAAACCTAAAGTTTTATTATTATTTTTCTAATATTCATATTTTTTTTCTACATTTTTATTATTTTTCTACATGATTAAATCGTAAAGAAATCTAATTTCTAACATTTTCCTATTTATGGAAATATAAATAAAACATAAATAAATAAATAACAAACAAATTAATAATAAATAACAAAATAATAAATCAAATCGGAATAAAAACAAATAAATAAAGTAAATAAATAAATTTAAAAAAATCGAGAAAATCCGACTCACCTGGATCCGGGTCGGTGCGCGGGTCGAATCGGGTCGGGTCGGTCGGACACGGCGGCGGAGGATGCTCGCTCACGGCGTTCCGGCGGTCTTTTGTCACGGGTGAGGTGTCTAATCCTAGCTTCTCGAGGGTGCTGAATCCAATGGTAGCGGTGGTTTGCTCCCAGAACGTCTCCTGGTGGTGGCTTGGCTCCGATCGGCGGTTCGCGGTTTTGGGTTTCCTCCGATGCTCTCCGATTTGCTCTCTTTCTCACTTTCTCTCAATTGCGATTCGTGTCCTGGCTTCCTCCCTTCCTCCTCTATTTATAGGCACTTGAAACCGAGCTGGATAAGCTCGGATTTCCTCCGATCGAAGCTAATCGGATTTTCGGTTAAAAAAACAACTCCGATTTGTGTAAATCCATCGATTTGTTGCGATTTGATTCCAATTGGATGATGTTTATCTCAATTCTGTTGAAGATCTGTTGGATTTGTGCAAAAAATCGAATCGAAACGGCCAAAATTCGAATTTTTCCTTCGCCGGCGATCTCGGACCCGAGGTAGGAGATGATCACGTGCCCAGCGCGTGCGTTTCCTCCAGCCAATCGGATGCTGCCACGTGTCCTGGATAAGTGAAAATAAACTCAAAATGCGGAAACTGCTTCCCCCGCGATTCGAACCTGCGACCGAGCCCACCTGCGACCGAGCCCTCTTACGCGTGCCTTAGCCCGTGGTCCGGACCAGCTGGGCTAGCCCATTTTCCTGATTTTTCTAATTTCGCAAATTACATATATGCAATGCGATTTTTTTTATTTTTTTTGTATTTTTTGAAATTTCAAAAATTTGTAAAAATTATTTACTATTTATTATTGCCATTTCCGAAATCATTTTTCAAAATTGATGTGTTTTCCTATTTATTTTTATTTTTTTGAATATTTTTATTATTTATGCTAAATTAAAGAAAAATTGAAAAAAATTGGAAAAAAATAAGAATTGATTATTAGTGATTATTATTCATTCCTAGGGCAAAAATGGGGTGTTTACAGCTGCCCCTCTTTGTAGTAAAGTTTGAAAAACTTAACTACAAAGACAGGAAAGATGCCATTTTTGGCCTCTTAAATAGATAACGCTTCGGTTTGGCTGGTTACCTGTAATTTGTTTTTGGTAGGAAAATGCTCCAAGAGCTAACAATCCCACGATTTAAGATAGTCTTAACAATTTAGAGTAATGTCCCCTCCCCAAAAGTGCTTTATGGGCTGACTAATTGGCGATAGGAAACACCTCAAGCATTGTGTAGAAGAAATGATGATAGGAAGCGTCTTATCAGACTAGCAACCTTAGAAAGAAAATTTACTTAGGAAGCGCCCTTATGAGCTGGCTACCTGTCAATAGAAGCGTTTGGTTAGACTAGCAACTGTTTGGAAGAATATTTCCGAAAAGTGCCCTATGAGCTGACTAATCGGGAGAGTCTAGGAAAGTGCCCCTCATGGGCTGACTAACCTTTGATAAAATGCCTCAAAAAGTGCCCCCTATGGGCTAACCTTGAGATAAGACTTTTAGGAAAGTGCCCCTCTTGGGTTGACTAACCTATGATAGAGTTGTCTCAAAAAGTGCCCTTATGAGCTGACCTTGAGAACGGATTTTTAGGAAAGTGCCCATCTTGGGCTGATTAACCTATGATAAAATTGATTGAACTGTCTCAAAAAGTGCCCTTATGAGCTTACCTTGAGAACAGATTTTTAGGAAAGTGCCCATTTTGAGCTAACTAACCTATGATAGAGTTGTCTCAAAAAGTGCCCCTATGAGCTGACCTTGAGAACAACTTTTTAGGAAAGTGCCCATCTTGGGTTGACTAACTTATGATAAAATTGATTGAACTGTCTCAAAAAGTGCCCTTATGAGCTGACCTTGAGAATAGATTTTTAGGAAAGTGCCCATCTTGGGCTGATTAACCTATGATAGAGTTGTCTCAAAAAGTGCCCCTATGAGCTGACCTTGAGAACAACTTTTTAGGAAAGTGCCCATCTTGGGCTGACTAACCTATGATAAAATTGATTGAACTGTCTCAAAAAGTGCCCTTATGAGCTGACCTTGAGAACAGATTTTTAGGAAAGTCCCCATCTTAGGCTGACTAACCTATGATAGAGTTGTCTCAAAAAGTGCCCCTATGAGCTGACCTTGAGAACAACTTTTTAAGAAAGTGCCCATCTTGGGCTGACTGACCTAAGATAAAATTGATATCTCAAAAAGGTGCCCCCTATGGGTTAACCTTAAGAGATCTAGGGAAGTGCCCCTTTTTGGGCTGACTAACCTATTAAAGGGAATGTTTAGACAAGTGCCCAACTATGGGCTGACTCATCTTATGCTTCTGAATATGTTTTCTACGGACTGAGCTAAATGATGTGATGCTTTTCATGATAGTTATTATTATTATTTATTTTAATATGCTTGCCAGTTTATCATGGATAGCCACTAAACAAACGAACCTTCGGGTTGGTTTGCTTCTGCTTCATTTCTTCTCATCTTGACACGAGGTTGAAAATTTTGATGTGCTCCCTTTCTTTGTGCACCTGGCTCTTTTGACGGTAATGTTATCCTACTCATGCATTCAGTTCTAATGCTCAAAAGTAGATAGAATTATATCACAAACTATATTAAGATTCATTATCATTTTAGTGTTTATCTTTCATTGGTGAAGTGGTGGGTAATGTGTTTAGGAATATTTGTTGTGATGAGAACTGATTGGGATTGTTGATCATTCAAGGATATTAACTTTGCTTGCAAAAAGTGAAAACTCAACTCAACGAAATTTATATCGAACACTGGCTTTCATAAACATTGGCAAAATTTCAATTCCCTTGCCTAAGGATAGTACATCTTTACAGCATCTATGTTAATGGGGTCTCTCAATTCCGGACCATCCATTTGAGTTAATATCAAAGCACCTCCTGACAAAACCTTTTTCACTACATAAGGGCCTTCGTAGTTTGGGGTAAATTTCCCTCTGGAGTCTTGGGCATTCGGGAGAACCTTCCTTAGTACCAAATCCCCCTCTTTGAAGTATCGAGGTCTCATCTTCTTGTTAAATGCTCGGGCCATTCTTTGTTGGTAACACTGGCCATGACATAGTGCGGTAAGCCTTCTTTCATCAATCAGATTCAGCTGATCAAGCCTCTTCCTTACTTAATCTGATTCAGTTAGCTAAGTTTCCGACAGGATTCTGAATGATGGTATTTCAACTTCAACTGGTAGCACTGCTTCTGTACCATATACCAATGAGTAAGGGGTAGCTCCCGTAGATGTTCTTATTGAAGTCCTATAAGCCATAAGAGCAAACGGTAACATTTCATGCCAATCTTTGTAAGTTGTTGTCATTTTCTCGATGATCTTCTTGATAATTTTATTAGCTGCTTCTACTGCCCCGTTCATTTGAGGTCGGTAGGGAGTTGAATTTCTGTGGTTTATGTGGAATTGTTGACATAAACCTGTCATCGATTTGTTGTTGAGATTGGTACCGTTGTCGGTGATGATGGACTCAAGAACTCCATATCGGGCTATTATGTCCCTTTTTAAGAAGCGGATTATTACCCCCTTTGTAACATTGGTATATGATGACGCTTCTACCCATTTGGTGAAATAATCAATCGCTACTAGTATGAATCTGTGGCCGTTAGAAGCTGTCGGAGTGATCGGGCCTATTATGTCGATTCCCCACATGGAGAAAGGCCATGGTGCTGATAACAAGTGTAGCTCATTGGGCGGAGCATTTATCCGGTTTGCGTAGACTTAACACAGATGACAGTGCTTGACATATTTTATGCAATCTGATTCCATGGTCAACCAATAATATCCTAACCTCATGATTTTTCGGGCTAGCATGTAGCCATTCATATGGGGTCCACATACTCCCTCATGTACTTCCTTCATTAGTTCGCATGCTTCATTTTTGTCCACACATCTCAACAAGGTGGTATCAGATGATCTTTTGTAGAGTACAGACCCACTTAGTACGAAATGGCTTGCTAACCTTTTGATTGTTCTTTGGTCATTCCTACTAGCCATTTCAGGGTATTTACTTTCTTGGAGGAAAGTCTTGATGTCGTGATACCAAGGCTTGTCATCTTGTACTTTTTCAATGGTTAAACAGTAGGCGGGCCGACTTTCGATGTCTATTTTCATCGGTTGAACTTTGGCTCCCCCTGTTATCTGGGTCATAGATGCTAGTGTGGCTAGTGCATCTGCAAACTGATTCTGAGTTCTCGGGATGTATGTGAAAGTGATTGCCTTGAATTCTTCAATTAGCTCTGTCAAGTGTTGATGATACGGTACCAGTTTGGGGTCTTTAGTCTTGTATTCCCCTCTTGTCTGTAGTATGATAAGCAATGAATCTCCATATACTTCTAATTCGAGGATTTCCATTTGACAGGCCATTTTGAGGCCAAGAATACATGCTTCATATTTTGCGATATTATTGGTATAGGGAAATGTAAGTCTCGTCGCTGCAGGGAATTGAGTGCCATCTGGGGATATCAATACTACCCCAACCCCACAACCGAATACGTTGGCGGCTCCATCGAAAAACAATTTCCATTTAGCATTCTGCTTTATCCCAAAGTCTTCTACTGGCATATCTTCCATTGTCAATATATTCTCATATGGAATTTGGGCTTATAGTTCTTGGGAATCTATCTCGACAGGGTGTTCCGCTAATTGGTCGACTAAGGCTTGCCCTTTCATCGAGTTCTGATTTATGTATGTGATGTCGAACTCGGATAGGAGCATTTGCCACTTAGAGATTCTCCCTATCAGAACTGGCTTCTCTGCCAAGTATTTCAAGGGATCGTGTCTTGTTAGCAGCTCAATATGGTAGTAAAGGGTGTATTGCCTTAGTCGATGCATGACCCAGATTAAAGCACAACACGTCTTCTCCACCTCTGAGTACCTCTGTTCCCCATCTGTGAACTTCTTGCTCAGATAATATATGGAACGCTCTCTTCCCTTGTCATCTTTCTACCCCAGCACACATCCCATGGATTCAGGGAGTATAGTGAGGTATAAGAATAAGGGCTTTCCTTGCTTCGGGACTATCAAGACCGGAGGTTTTATAAGATAGTCTTTGATCGTCCTGAATGCTTCTTCACATTCGTCGTCTCATTCTATCGTGGCATTCTTCTTCAACAGACGGAATAGTGGCCGGCATTTGTCGGTGAGCTGTGAGATAAAACGAGCTATATAATTTAATCTTCCCAGCAAGCTTCTCACTTCTTTAACAGAGCGTGGGGAAGGTAACTCTAATATAGACTTTACCTTATCAGGGTCGATTTTAATCCCTTCCTGGCTTATGACAAACCCTAATAATTTCCTCGTTGTGACCCCGAAAGTGCATTTCTCTGGGTTTAACTTGAGCTAAAATTTTCTCAGTCGTTTAAACAATTTCCTCAGGATATCCATATGGCTTTCTCCTTCCTTTGGATTTGGCTATCATGTCGTCGACATATACTTCAACCTCTCAATGCATCATGTCGTGAAGTATTGCGACCATGGCTCTCTGATACGTTGCCCTGGCGTTTTTCAAACCGAAGGGCATGACATTGTAACAGAAAGTTCCCTACGTTGTGATGAAAGTTGTTTTGGTTTTATCTTCTTCAGCCATTTTTATTTGATTATATCCTGAGAAACCGTCCATGAATGAGAAGAGATGGTTTCCCGCAGTGTTGTCTACTAGAACATCAATGTGAGGTAGGGGGAAGTTATCCTTTAGTGTAGCTTGGTTTAAGTCTCGGAAGTCTACGCATACGCGTACTTTTCCATTCTTTTTCATAACGGGGACTATATTTGCTACCCATTCTGGGTAGTCGGATACTTCAATGAACCCTACTTCTAGCAGTTTCTTGACTTCTTCCTTAATCTTTAGCAAGATGTCAGGCCTAAATCTTCTCAGTTTTTGTCTTTTAGGTTTGACATCTTCCCCTATGGGAAGCCTATGAACCACTATTGATTGGTCTAGCCCTGACATGTCACCATATGACCAGGCAAACTGATGGGAATCAAAATCCGACAAGACCTATCATTAGGACAAAAATTGATGGATTTCGAATCTTGGCGATGAGGGCCCATTTCGAGCTGATCAACCTTGGAGTTAATTATTATCTAACCTCTTTTATCTTATTCATGAATTGTATATTCCAACAGGTATGCTTATTTGGCTTCACAAGGCGATGGACAAACTCACTAAGACTCAGCTTGTGGGTTATCTATGGACCGACCTGAACCGGCGATGAGTTGAGCCGACGAATTCCATTATGAAGCTAGCTTGCTGAAGATTATTTTCTGTATTTGTAATTTATGTTTGAACCATTTATTTTGTAAGCTTTTGGGACATTTTATTTGGTTGTAATTTTGCCTTTAGGACCGGCCACCTTATAGTGGCATAGTTGTGATTTTCTTGTCATTTTAACCCTAAAGGGTGCAAGTATAAATACTTGCAAATTAGGTTTTTTTAGGGAGCTTTTTGAACATTAGAGAAAACACCCCCTTTGTGCCGTGAGAGAGTGCCTCTTGCAAGCATTTGCTCTTATCAATTTCCTTAGTGAAATTGTAGCGAGTGGACTTGAATTTGTTGTGAGTCATATCAACAAATTACAAGTTGATCCTAACTCCAAACTAGTGCGTCTGGTGAGGAATTAGTTACTTTTATGTTGTTCTTGTTCTTTTGAAATTAGGGTTCTAATTTCGAAATTTGAAAGCACCTTTGAATTGAATTTGAATACCATTTCGTTTTCCCTTCTAGCAATCGTCATTTGATATATTGTAATTCATCACAATTTCGGAATTTCTTTTGGAAATTTGAGGCTTTTCCTTTGTTTGTGGCGTGGATGATCATTGACAATTCATCCCTTTTTGTTGATTGTGCTTTAAAGTGTGATTAGGCACATCATCTTTTGGTATCAGAGCTACAGGTTTAAGAGGAGGGATTGTTGCAATTGGGATTTTGAAAATTAATTTGGTTATCTTCCTATTGCCGTGAGTTGCTTATGGTTAAGAGGAGGAATTGTTGCAATTAGGATTGTCCTTTGTTTCCATCTTGCCGTAAGTTAATTGAAGGTATATGAGAAGGGTTTTGTTGATTGAAGTTTTGGGAATTGAAAGTTTTTGGTATTACCTTTGTGAACCGAATTGCAAGGGAGTGGAAATTCGGATCAAGTGAATGTATTTTTTTGTTGTTGTTACCTTGATGTTTACGTGATTGATCCTTGTTGAAATTGAGGATTAATTGAATTATTTGTATTGGTACTAATTGGCGTGAGTATCTTACTTGGGAAGTTGAAACTTGTTGTTGTAGAAGTGGACATCTTGTTGTAATTTTTTGTCTTGACTTCACCGTGAAGGAGAGGAAGGTAGTGCAATTTCGGAAGTGCAAATTGGTAGGAAGAGAATTGTGTTTATTTTGCATTGTTGAATTCGGAATTGTGGAAGGATATGTGCAATTTTCAGATTTGATTAGTGTGTAAGAAAGGAAGTTATTTAATTTCAAAACAAGCATTAAGAGTGAAGGAGTTAATTGTGCTTGTTTGAATTTGAAAATTTGCATCTTACCAAATGTGGAGGAGTTGCAATTAGTGAAGAGGATTGATTTTCAAATTTAAATGCTACCTTTCTTATGTTAATTTCGGTTGAAAAATTGTGTTGAAGTGGATAAAGTGCACCGTGAGTGTGTAGGAGTGTATATGGTGTTGTGTGTGCAAATTGGAAGTGGAAGTGTATAATTTCCAGATTTGAATTTGCGTGGAAGAAGAGGAAACAATTTGAATTGAAACACATCCATTTACTTCAAGTAGTTAAGAGTGGTATTGAATATATTTCATTTGAATTTGAAATTGATTCTTACCATTTGTGGCAAAGTTGCATTAAGGGTGTCACTTGTAAAAAATTGTTGCCGTGTATGTGGAAGTGTATAGTTGTTGTTGTCGTTTCTTGTTGTTGTTGCAATTTAAAGAAGCCTATTAGTTAGTTTTGTTTGTTGCTACCGTGGAAGTGAAGAGTTGCATCATATTATTGTTGCGTGAATTTATTGTGTTGTATGTAAAGTGTATAAGTGGCGGAGTGAGTTGGTTTTTGGCGTGAATTGTTTTTGTGAAGCAAGTGTGCTACAATTACTAGACATTACATTGGTACATCAAATAGATTGCATCCACAAAAATGTCTATTAATAGTGTGAATGGAGGAATGAGTGATGTAGCATATAGTCGAATTGGTGGAGGTCAGGGTTCTAATGTTGCAGGTGGGAGGACCTTAGATGAACAACTTCGGGACCTTAGAAAACTTGTTACTACATTAGCAACAAGGATTGATAGGATGACATTGCCACCACCACCAGTGGTACACCTTCAGGAGCCACCTAGAGCAAAGGGAGATTATCATGCTCTTAGAGAAGATAGAGTTGGTAATTTTGGACTTAAACCATTCCCAGAAATGGAATTTAGACCACCTAGAGGCTCAGAGTGTGCAGAGCTACAAATGCTTTCACTTGAAGATAAGGGTTCCACAGATGAAAGAAGTCAAACCCCACTGTGCCAACCTTCAGAGGTTTTAGAGGATAATGATCAGTTGGGTCAACTATTAGAAAACCTTGGGGATCAGCATCATATAGATGAGTCAGAAAAAGAGGAAACAAACTCGATGGAATGGGTTGAGACAGAGGAAACATCAGTAGATAATGAGTCCTTGTTTTTGTTACAGAAGAAATACATCCAAGAAATGGAGGAAAGAAAACAATCATCTACTATGGTATTTCAGATATTGGGATTCTGTAGAGATACTCCTTTAGATGGATTGCTTTTGGAAAACGGAGTCTCTGTTGCATTTGAGCTACAAGATTTGAGGTCAAATCTTTTTGAGGTCCAAGGAGATGATGGGAATCAAAATCCGACAAGACCTATCATTAGGACAAAAATTGATGGATTTCGAATCTTGGCGATGAGGGCCCATTTCGAGCTAATCAACCTTGGAGTTAATTATTATCTAACCTCTTTTATCTTATTCATGAATTGTATATTCCAACAGGTATGCTTATTTGGCTTCACAAGGCGATGGACAAACTCACTAAGACTCAGCTTGTGGGTTATCTATGGACTGACCTGAACCGGCGATGAGTTGAGCCGACGAATTCCATTATGAAGCTAGCTTGCTGAAGATTATTTTCTGTATTTGTAATTTATGTTTGAACCATTTATTTTGTAAGCTTTTGGGACATTTTATTTGGTTGTAATTTTGCCTTTAGGACCGGCCACCTTATAGTGGCATAGTTGTGATTTTCTTGTCATTTTAACCCTAAAGGGTGCAAGTATAAATACTTGCAAATTAGGTTTTTTTAGGGAGCTTTTTGAACATTAGAGAAAACACCCCCTTTGTGCCGTGAGAGAGTGCCTCTTGCAAGCATTTGCTCTTATCAATTTCCTTAGTGAAATTGTGGCGAGTGGACTTGAATTTGTTGTGAGTCATATCAACAAATTACAAGTTGATACCTAACTCCAAACTAGTGCGTCATATCTGGTGAGGAATTAGTTACTTTTATGTTGTTCTTGTTCTTTTGAAATTAGGGTTCTAATTTCGAAATTTGAAAGCACCTTGAATTGATTTGAATACCATTTCGTTTTCCCCTTCTAGCAATCGTCATTTGATATATTGTAATTCATCACAATTTCGGATTTCTTTTGGAAATTAAGGCTTGTTCCTTCTTGTGTGGCGTGGTTTTTCATTGTAAGTTCATCCCTTGTTATTTGATTGTGCTTGACCCCCCTTTAGGCACATCACAAACACATCCGCATATTCCGTTAATAGCTCGGTTATCTCACATTTTTGCTCGGCACTCAAACTAGTCCCGATTTTGAGGTTCTTAGGGTTTTCCATGCTTCCTAGATTTACTGTCTCCACAGGCTCGTCGATCGAAATTCCGCTTTGTTCATGTTTTTGCCAATTTTCTTGTATTATTTCGTGGTCTAGGATATCACCTTCAACAACTGACCCAGCAGCGTTGGAAACGATATCAACGTTTTTACTTTCTACCTGCGCGAAATATCCCTGATGTTCGATGGTAGGAGATCTGAATAACATAAAAGTGAAAGCATATATATAAGACGAAAACAAACTGTAATTGAATTTGATAAAGAGTCTCAATAAAATTTGCTTAATAATTTTTCTCTACTTTCGAGCTAACCTAGTGCTACTAATAGGATAACAAAACCAATTGTTTAGAGCCGGATGCTGGTTGGACATGCGGGGGATTGATTTCCCTTTGCTGGCGTCACCCTCATTATCCGAGGCTCTTGAATAATATTCGCTCTTCAGAAAGATTGTTGGAGAGGTGGAATGCACATCTGGGCGTCGATTGGCTTCTCCTTTACTCTGCCTTGACACCTTTTGCTTGCGCTTCTTCCCTGGTTGTAGGAATGTAGTCAGTGCTAGTCTTATTGCAGTTGTCGCTGTTTGCCATTTTGGTCTTTGAGCGGGTAATGAATCGGGCTTCTGGGAGGGTTCGGTTGTTTGGAGCTATCTTGATACCTGGGCGCGCATTTTGTTTTTTGTTTTTATTTAGTATGATGTATGCAAATGCTATGCATGTGTCACACGGATGCTAAAAATAAAAGGGTCGACAATTGATTGACGATGTAATATTGAAACTTTCACTTTTATTAATATTGAATAATTTTTGGAGTTCGACATTCAAACAAATAAAAGATTACAATAATAATCTATTTCCTAGCTCTCTTGGTCTTAGGCTTCTAATTCTTCAACCCTGGCTTTGGTCTTGAGGGAGTGATCTTGCGTGGCCCAATGAAGAAAGCCGCGGGCTCTATTTCTCATAGGTGGAGTATAGTCCGTACCAAAGGCAAATTCACCTCTATCTTTGTTAGTGAGAGGATGGGCCTATCTTTTGCTGGATGAAGGCCCGCTCCTCTGGGTTGTACAAGGTAAACTAATGGTCCAGTACCAACTTTGGGTCCAAAGGTTTGTACATCCAAATTTCTTTGCGGAGTAGACGGTCGACTGCGGTGCTAGCCATCTATTACAATAAGAAATTGCCTAATTACAAACAGAACTATGAAACATTATAGGGAAATAGATTTGAACTCCATAACAAAACAACAAACCATTACATCGTCATCAATTGTCAACCCTATGATGTTATGTATGCAAGTAGGTTGGTTCTAATTGGTCCCCAAGCTCTATGGCCTCCTGCATTCTCGAAGAAATGGATCTCAGGCCATATCGAAGCATTGGGTGGGGTAGCCTAATCGGTCCCGAACGATGATCAACTCACTTCGCCCGAAAACCTACACAATGGCTCCCCGACTTAGGTTTTTAGGACGGTCCGGGTTCGACCGCATCTATTCACACAAACTTATGCATGCACGCCCCACAGTAAAGAAAACTAAAATCTAACTAATGCCTGAAAAGTTAGTAACAGAATAATAATTGAAACTTAAAAAGGAACAACTTGAGGAGATTCAGGTGGCTAGCCTACTGGAATGGGTCCCCAGTGGAGTCGCCATCCTGTCAAGTCTAATTTTTGCTTTCCCATTCCTAATCCGATCTAGACTAGACCCTATGCACATCTAATGTAGATCCTCGACTTGAGTTAGGAATTTCGTTTGATTTTTGGAGTCGCCACCCAACTGTTGTTGGGAAATATTGAATTAAGACTAAAGGAGCGGATTAGTCTTAATTTGGACCACTAGTCGTCGTTATTTCCCCTTCTCGTTTTTGAAAAGAGGAAAAGGGAAAAACCAAAGTTTCTAAGTCTGGAGGCTAACCTATTAAAACCTTACAGTTACCACCTAATTTCCTAAAATTGTTCCTATTTAGAAATGTGTTTTATTGTGTTTCTGTTACTTTTTATTATGTTTTTGAATTATTTCAAGAAAATGATTTTTTATTTCATTTTATAGGTTGACCCGAATGGGTGCCTACGTACCTGCTATCCAGGATCAAACAAGCCGTAGTTTGCTTTTCTGAAAACTTTAAGTGTGTTTGTGAATTTCAATTTTTGAAATCTCTTTTGCTTTATGTTCTTACTATTTTTTTTTTTCTAAAAAATCTAAGCATAAACTTTTATCTGATTTTTGAAAATAGTTTTTAGGAAAAACATCAATTTTGGATTTATTTGAGAAAACGATTTTTCTAAGTGATAAAACTCATTTTTTTATTAATTTTTGAATTTTTATTAATTTTTATTATTTTGTGATTTTTTATGGTTTTTTTATCATTTTTCGATTTTTCCTTATTCTTCTCCAATTTTTATAATTTTTATGAGTTTTCATGATTTTTTTTATAATTTTGTTATTTGTTTATTTTTAATTTTTATATTAAAATTTTTATTAATTTTTCATAATTTTTGTTAAAACTTTTATCCTAAATTATTATCTATCCTATTTTAAAACCTAAAGTTTTATTATTATTTTTCTAATATTCATATTGTTTTTCTACATTTTTATTATTTTTCTACATTATTAAATCGTAAAGAAATCTAATTTCTAACATTTTCCTATTTATGGAAATATAAATAAATAAATAAATAACAAAAAAATTAATAATAAATAACAAAATAATAAATCAAATCGGAATAAAAAAAATAAATAAAGTAAATAAATAAATTTAAAAAATCAGGAAAATCCGACTCACCTGGATCCGGGTCGGTGCGCGGGTCGGGTCGAATCGGGTTGGGTCGGTCGGATACGGCGGCGGAGGATGCTCGTTTACGGCGTTCCAGCGGTCTTTTGTCACAGGTGAGGTGTCAAA
>JBBMOL010001547.1:0-36743 GCA_037954665.1 Laguncularia racemosa | reverse complement strand
TTTTTCAAACAAAAATTTGGAATAACAGAAATGAAAAGGGAAATTAAAGAGAATTAAATCCTAAATTTCCTAAGGGAATTCTAACGATTCAAAAGAAAGACAAATGATGCTAAAAAGAAAGAAGAAAAAACAAAGGATGCTAAACAAAAGGGATTCTAAAAAAAGGGGATGCTCCCAAGGTTCACACAAGGGGCCTATTTATAGATCCAAAGAGGAGGAGGATAAGGTTGATTTGATGAGGATTGAGTAAGCAAATTAATTAAGATACGATTTTGGAAAGAGATTTTTCGCAATGGATATCCGGGAAGTAATGAAGGCCGGCTCAAACCCGACGGCCTTGAATGTAGGCCGGCTTTAAGGCCGCGACTTTAATGCTTTTTGAGGCCGGTTTAATATAGGCTGGCTCAAGGCGGGCGGCGTTCCGTGCAATCCCCCGGGCTCGCTTCTTCAATTTTGTGAAAAACTCCTCCAATTAACTTGTAATTTACTTTTGGGTCCTAAAAAACCGAATTTTCATAATAAACACCTTAAATATCATTTCTTTATATTTTCTTATAATATTGAAATAAATTTTAATATAAGTCTAAAAGAAAATATAAGTATAATGTGATCTTATCAATTACCTTCCTCAAACCGAACTGATGTTTTGATAAACCAAAAAGCTCAGATACCAACTGATACGAACCACGCCAACCAGTGACAAAAACCCAATACCAATAAGTTCAGAAAATTCGTTACCTAAGACGCCCAAACACCTAAAGTGGAAACCGCGACTCGTTGTCTATAAGCGAGACAAGAACCTTGGTATAATGTAAAGGGACACCAAAATTTGGGGAAATGAAAGACCGATTAAAAAGTCGGGATGAACGCCACGGAAATAAAATCTAATAAGTTCTAGTTAGTTCTTGAAGAACCAAGAGAGGAGGGCCCCTCAAAGATGTTTAATGTTCTAAGTGTAGTTCTTTTGTTGTTCTAAACCCCAGGAGCTTTTATACTAAGGTTTCAATTCGTGAAAAACAAGTCCAAAACAACGTAGCTTAGATAAGTTGCGTAAAAACACGAAAACAGAACAAGCTGGCTGGTAGGGGATACACGACCGTGTACTTTGGCCGTGTACTTTTCTATGCACATTCCGGCACATACACGACCGTGTACTTCTGGTCATGTATCATTTTGTGGATTTTCTCGTCTCCATAAAATGACCCTGCCTTTTAGCCATGTATTTATTCTGTGCAATCTTAGAATTCCTACACGGCCGTGCCTTAAACATACACCCCTCTTCAACCCGTGTTTGGTGTGGCTTGTAAAAAGCAAAGGGGCTTCCCATGGTTGTTCCAAAACCGTTCCAAAATTCATGATTGCTCCCAAACCTTTTCGGCTTCATTGGACAACCTTTATCAACCCGTTAAGTGCTTCCTTGAATTTTTTGCTTGATTTCTTGTGATCGGTTTAGGTGGCACTTCAAGAGGATCCACATTTCTTCTTCCAGCTTGGCTCACATCATGGATTTCATCAGTACCCCGATTAGATATATACACGAGCGATACATAAGTAGTGTATCTCGTTCGGATCTCATGCTTGCTTCCAAGTGTTCTTATGGGGAATATACACAAGCCAGTACATGGGAGTGTACATTGGTCCTGTTTTTGAAACATCATCGAATAGAAGAAAACTTAGATACACAAGCAAAGTACATGGGTGTGTACTTTGCTCGTGTACTTTCCAGAAATCCGCTTCATTTATATACAAAGTAAAACGACAAAGTGCATGGGCGTGAAATCTCGCTTGTGTACTTTCAGAATTCTTTCTCTTCACATGTAATGTATCCAATTCCTTCCAAAATTGCTCTGACTCTTCAAAATTCCTTCCCTTAGCTCCAAAATACTCTAGGGGGATCTGAAATTAACTTTCATTCCATTAAGCATCCTTTTCTTAACAAATCATCTAAAAATTCAACAATAAAGCACAATTTCATTACTCTAGATAAGGGTATTTGCGACTTATCATGTAGTTTCACATACTTTAGTCCTCGAGGTGGTCTAAATTCCCTACCTAGGTATGGATTTTTTCCTTAAAATTATCATCTTTATTTCCCTAAGAGCATGATAATCTCCTTCTACTCCCTTTTCCTCAAATTTCCTCTAATTGCCCCTTCTTTCTGGACCTCTAAGGAGCTACTCTAGGTGATGCCTGAAGGTTTACCACAATGGTGGTTGGCAATGTCATCCTATCAATTTTTGTTGCCAATGTAGCAACAATTGTGGTAAGGTCCTGAAGTGCTCATCTAGAGTTCTTCCACTCGTATTTTTGACGACCTGGTCTGCCCCCCACTTGGCTATTGGCCTCATTGCCAATGCCCCCATTCACACCATCATTTGACATGTTTGTGGATGCGATTTATTTGAAGTACAAATGTAATCTCAAATAACTGTAGCAACTCCCTTTCCCACTTCACCATGTCACAACAACCGTTTGGATAACAACACACACACTTGTACACCCACGGTGCAACAAGTCACCAATGAAACAAATACTTCTTATCACTTCAAGTATAGTAGAATATTGAAGCATAAATAAATACTTTCAAGTAGTTAAGATATTGAATTCAACTAAGCAAGTGTTTAAGCGCTAATACTCAATAATTTTCACACTTAAATGCTTTTTTGAATTTCAAACTTCACTACTTAACTTTCCTTTCTTGCTAAAGTTTTACCCCCATAATGAGTCTTAATGTGTAGCACCTTACATTACACACAACTCCACAAATTTACACCACCACACATACCTCACTCCTACACGATGCAACCAATTCACTACAACATTTACTACACGTTGTAACTTTTTTTTTTTTTTAAACACTCTTTCACCCCCACCCCTTACACACAATCATGTGCACTCACTTCACCACAACACCAATTCACCATGTTGCAACACCTTCACTACATACTCATTACATACACACACATACCCCTTTACTTCACGGTGTAACACACACACACATAACACTCTTTCCACATGTTGCAACAACAAAATGTACTCCACTCCTACAAGTTCTAACCGCAACTTTACACAAATAGGCAGCAATTCAAATTTGAAAATCAAACCACTTCACTAATTGTAAACCCTTTCACAATTGGTAAGAAATGATTTTCAAATTCAAACAAACACTCATTAACTCCTTCAAACTTAATGCATATTTAAAATCAAATAACTTCCCTTTTTCCCACACTACTCAAATTTGGAAATTGCAAATTGTTTCTCCCCAATTCAGAATTACACAATGGAATTCACAATAACAAACCCCCACAACCTTCCTCACGCCACAAGTAGTCACGACAAGAACAAAGGTAATCTTTTAAGTTCACAAAATTGTTAAATTAACAACCTTCTATTCTTCTTTCCTCCATGAAAAAAAATTAATCACAAAAAGATATAACAACCTTCCTAATCCAACTCCAACGAGTAGCAAATCAAAATTCCAATTTAAGGTAATTTTCGCAACTCACAAACTACAACAACACATTGCGTTCAAAATTTGATTAACCTTAATTCAAGATGAATATCATGAAATCAAACAACAATCAATCCCCTTATCTCAACATGTGCTCTGATACCAAAGGATGTGTGCTCAAACCACTTCCAAGCACAATCAAATGACTTAAGAAACAAGTCTCAAGTCTCATACAAAACCGGTTCAATGGATAGGAAATTGTGTAACCCTAATGAAACTTTGATGCAACCCAATGGTTCAAAAGATTCAATTAACTTCCACAAATTTGGTCAATTTCACTAATCAACAATAAGAACAAGATAATTACACGTGAAATGGATGAAAAAGACAAGCTCAAAAAACCGTGAACTTAAACCCTTCCAACCATGCCAATTCATGCCAATCACTAAAGAGCAATTCGATCTCAATGAAAAATTCAACCATACAGATGATTACCCACGAATTATAATCACCAAAAAGTCCAAGAAAGATTCAACAAAGATGAATCAATATAACTCACAAATTCTCCTTTTTCGCCATCGCCACAATTCCAATTCTTGGGTTGAAATTGATAAGAGGTTTTTAACTAAGGATGAACCCTAATTCCACACGTGAAAGTGCTAGGGGTTTTTTTCTGCAAAATATGGCCTCCTCAAAACCCTCTTAAGAAAGTATTTATACTGCTACTCTTAGGGTTAGAAAGTGGTCAAAAATTTTTAAGTTGCCACTTTAAGGTGGATAATCCTAAATGAAAATTACAAAGGAAATAAAAGTCCCAAAACCAAATACAACCAAAATAGTTCATAAAAGAAGAAATATATAAAAGAAATGGTCTTCAAGATGCTGGTCTTCTATAGGTTCCATCGGCCCAGCTCATCGCCGGTTTAGGTTGGTCCATGGATAACCCACAAGTTGAGTCTGAGGGGTTTGTCCATTGCCTATAAAAAAATGATAAGTGTGCCTGTTGGGAAAACACAATACAAGAATAATAGAAAAGAGGGTTTAAAATTAAATAATTTTCCCGGGGTCGATTGCTCAAAATGAGCCTTATCGCCAAATTCGAATTCCTTTAGGGTTTTTACCCTAATGATAGGTCTTGTCGGATTTTGATTCCTATCACTAAAGAGATACCGCTAGAATTTAAGCTAGACTTCTATTGTACCATTTAAAGAGGGTTTAGTACGAGGTTCTCTTGCTTGGACTCAAATTTTATGTATAATATGTACCCTAAATGATCAACCAACCTTTGGGATGCATAGCAACTTTGGCATGCAAAGCTCCCATTCAAGCTAAAGAAAATGGTTTTTTAAAAATTTAAGTCTTTAGAAAGCCTATTCCATGCATAACTTTGTAGCTGTAGATGAACAAGAGGAAGTGCCAGATGACTGGCATACTCCCATTAAGGCCCAGCTAGCGCATCCTACTGTAGCTTCTATAGCAACCTTAAAAATTTTTGTTTTCATTAATAACATCCTATACTTTAAAGGTCTAGAAGGCCTTTTATCATGATATATTTTTGCAAAGTAAGCATGCTTAAAGTTGGACAATTACCATAAAATTTGGTGTAGAGAAGAAGCCCATCCTATATGATACGAACCACGCCAACCCCGTGATGAAACCCAATACCAATATGTTTGGAAATTCGTTGCCTAAGACGCCCAAAAACCTAAAGTGGAAACTACAACCCGTTGTCTATAAGCGAGACAAGAACCTTGGTATAAAATGAAGACGCCACAATCGGGATGAAAAACCGATTGATAAGTCGGGATGAACGCCACGGAAATCAATCCGATAAGTTCAAATTAGTTCTTGAAGAACTAAGAGAGGTGCCTCTCTCAAAAGTGTTTAATGTTCAAAGATGTAAAATTCTATGTTGTTCTAAACCCTAGGAGCTTTTATACTAGGGTTACAATTCGTGAAAAACAAGTCCAAAACGACGTAGCTTAGATAAGTTGCGTAAAAACACGAAAACAGAACAAGCTAGCTAGCAGGGGATACACGGCCGTGTACACGACTATGTACTTTGGCCGTGTACTTTTCTATGCACATTCCGGTCACATACACGACCGTGTACTTTTGGTCGTGTACCTTCCTGTGGATTTGCTTGACTCCATACACGGTCGTGCCTTTTAGCCGTGTATCTAGCCGTGTATGATTCTGTGCAATCTTGGAATTCCTACAACGGCCGTGCCTTGAACATACACGCCCTCTTCAACCCATGTCCGGTGTGACTTGTATAAAAGCAAGGGTCTTCCCATTGTTGTTTCAATCCGTTCCAACTTCATGATTGCTCCAATCCTTTCTGGCTTCATGGACAACCTTTATCACTCGTTAAGTGCTTCCTTCAATCGTTTCGCTTGATTTCTTGTGATCGGTCCAGGCGGCACTTCAAGAGGATCCACATTTCTTCTTTCGGCTTGGCTCTCATCATGGATCTCGTCACTATATTTGTTGCATACAACGTACTAGGTATTATTGGTTGACCATGGCTAAAGATACTTCTCAAACATAAATGAGTTGTCTAAAGTGCTATGAGCTTCCTAATAAAGGAGAATACAATTTTGTGGCAAGTGCCGGTAATTATAGATGCACCTACATAGACTATTTGAAAAATGGCATCTTGCTTAGAAATAACGCTGATGCCTACCAAGTAAAGCATAAGGCAAGAAAGTACATTATGCACGAGGACCAACTTTATATGGTATCTTTCATGGGACTACCCCTTAGGTGCATGGTGCTACCTGAAGCGGAGATCGTACTAGTTGAAGCCCACTTCAGAGATGGTGGGGGACATCAAAGAGGTTGAAAGCTATACTACCATCTATTGGGCTTAGGGTACTATTGGCCTATAATGGCAAATGATGCATTCAACTTTACCAGGAGGTGTGTTGAATGCCAACAACATAGTAATGCAATCCATGCCCCCATCGTTTACATTGTATAGCTTAACTACTTCATGGCCTTTCCATACATAGGCATTTGAGTTGATTGGTTCATACACTTACCATCTAAAAGATGTATTTGGATATTAGTAGGTGCAAAATGCTTTACTAAGTGAGTAGAGGCAATCCTACTAAAGAAAGCTATAGGACCAGTAATGTCAAGCTTCATGAAAGAACTTGCCATCTATCGCTTTAGAATCTAAAGTGAATTCTTTGAAATAATGGCACACCTTTCATCAACTCATTACGTACGACAACTATTGGCCTCTTATAGCATCAATCATGCGAAGTCTATGCTTTACTATCTAAAGGTAAATGGCTAAGCAGAAGCAACGAATAAGACTCTTCTAAAGGTATTTAGTCGTATGGTGCATGAAAATCATAAAGAATGGCAATGACAAGTTACCATTGGCACTATAGGTGTACAGGACATCTAAGCGAAGCCCTACTTAGGCCACCTTGCCAATTATTGATTGTGGTTAAGTGTAGCTTATGATTGTTTGGTTAGGAAGTGATCTTTTTAGCGTGGTGACATTGTTACTTTATGCAACAGAGCATGTGCAACAAGGTATTCTAGCACCAAAATTTACACCAAAGTTAGAAGTCCCCTTCATAGTTCATGAAATCCAGAACAGTGGCTACTGCAAACTAATGAACCCAACAACTAATAAAGTTACTGCATCTATCAATTTTCAATACATTAAAAAGTTTCATATGTGAAATCAAATGATGTATTTGCAATTTATTATGAATAATATTGCTTGGCTTGCATTATTAAAGCCTTTTTAGTGGTTTCTCTACTCTTTACTTATCTTGTTACTTCAAAGTTAGAGAGTTATCTTCTAAGTGCACAAACATGATTAACAACCACCTCTTATGCTGCTATCACATGGTCAGAGCAAGTGTTTCTAAGTGCACAATGAAATACTTAGCTTGCAAAAATGTATATAACAATTCATAAATAAAGAATAAATGGTTATGTATTAGGAAATACCCTTTTAACCATTAATGCTATTGTGTTGAACTATGCAACAAACAATAGTATTGTTGCTTAACTATGATTGATCATTTCAACGATTTAATATATTAATGTTAGCAAGTGAGGGTTTTGCTTTCATATGTGACATGATAGCTTAATGGGAATCAAACCATTTCTACAACAAGACCTATTACCCGCGCAAGAGCCAAAGGACTATAGAGTCTTGCATTGAGAGTCTTTTTTGACCAAATGGAAATTGAAGACACTCACATAGTGTCTTAATTCATTTTATATGATTGTTTTATATTTAATTAGGTACAATTATTAGTACTATAGGATGGCGACCAAACTAATTAGCAAATGGTTTAGAGAAGGGTTCATAGTCCATTTGTTGAACTAAAATAAACTATAGGGAGCCAACTATGTATTGTGTTTTTTTTTCTTTATTTTCTTATGCTTGTTTTTCCATAATTAGGGACTATTATAAATACTTGTAAAAGGGACAAAAAAGGCACTTCATTTTCTGGTCAAGACATATACATGTGAATTGAGGGTTTTCTCTCTTTTCCATACACTCTTATCAATTTTGTGAGATTTTGGCAAGTCAAGAGCTTGGATTATTGTGTGTTCCTTATTCTTCTAGTGTGTAATATTTAGTAAGAATTTGGGATTTGTTTGTTATCTTGTTATTGGTGAATTATGCTTCTATGTGAAAGGGATCCTTCTATTTGGGGGTTGTCTAATTATTTCATAATTATATATGTGTTGATTGTAATTGAATTGGCACATCACAATTTGGTATTAGAGCATTGGTTGAGAGAAGGGAATTGCAATGTGGAAGTTTTTATTTTGAATTGAGGAATTAGGGTTTATGCCCTGAAACTTCTTCAATTGTGTGATTGTGAATTGAAGCTAGGTCTATTACATGATTTGTGCTGTGATTCATTGGTCATTGTGAATTAAAATTAAAGAAAGGGCTAATTTAGGGTTATGCAATGGATGATTGGGTATACTTTCATTGATGTTATAATTGTATGATTGAGGAGTGAATGTGAATTAAGTGTTGTGAATGTTTTATTGAATTGAAATTGAGTAGGGTTGAATTTAGGGTGTGTGTGATGTGGTGGTTGTAGCACACGTGAATGTGAAATGAGAATTGAGTAAGGAGTGGTTATTGGGTTATGTTGTAGTGCATGTGAATGTGAATTGAAACTTGAATAAGGAGTAATTGTTGGGTTGTGTTGTAGTCTACGTGGTTGTAGTTGGAAATTGAATAAGTTTGATAGTAGGTGTGTCGTGGAGGTGTGATTGTGAGTTGGAGAAATTTTGTTAAAGATTTTAATTCAACAATCATGTCAAATGATAGTGTGAATAGAGGAGTTGGGAATGAAGCTAATAGTCAGGTTGGAGGAGTAGGTCAAAGATGCCATGTTGCAGGTGGAAGAAGGGACTTAGAAGAACAATTACAAGAGTTAACCACTGTTGTTGCTAATCTAGTTACAATGGTTGACCGAATAACACTTCCCTAATAGTTAATGGAAAATCCACCAGTACCTCCACATTAGGTAATTATTAATAATGCTCATAGGGAAGGAGCATTGGGAGGTAATAGGGGAAGGCAAATTGGAGGAAATTACCCTGCCTAACCAGAAGGAAGAGATGATAATTTTGAGAATGAATTCTATCCCAACCGTGAGTTTAGACCACCTAGGGGTTTAGAATGTGAAATTATAGATGCCTTCATTTGCTAAAAGAGGATTTGTAGAGGATTATCTTGATTGGGAGGATAAGGTGGAAGGATTTTTGAGTGCTATGAGATCAGCTATGAGATCAATGACCATACTTGAGTACCTTTGGCAGTAGTTGAGTTTACAATTTATGTCGCCTTATAGTGGAAGAACATTGTGGCTAGTAAGAGGAGAGACAGGGATGCTGAAATACATACTTGGCAAGAGATGAAATGGGTTTTGAGGAAGAGGTTTATACTAGAGCATTATAGGTAAGAGCTATTCATGTGTCTCTAAACATTGAGACAGGGAGGCAAAACCGTAGATGAATATCTTCAAGAGTTTAAAACACTAATGATTCAATGTGGCACAGTTGAACCACTTAAACAAACTATGGCATGATTTGTGTTCGGTCTGAAGTATGAGATTGCTTATATAGTGGAGCTACAGCGATATGATACCCTTCATGAGGCCATCTTGTTAGCTTTGAAAGTGGAGAGTCAGAGGCATTCTAACTCTTATAAAGCAGTGAGTAATAGGTATGGATCCTCTAATAAACTGTATGGGCCAGACAGTAAACAAGTTAATAAAGGGGGATATAGTAGGAATGTGGAAAAGAATACAGTTATTCCAGACATTAGAGGGGAGAAGGAGTTTGCTGGAAAAGGAAAAGCAATTGCTGGGAATGAGAACAAACAGGTGATAGCTGGCTCATCAGGAGGAAAGAATTGCCAAGTCAAATGCTTTAAATGGTTAGGTTTTGGACATATGGTTGCTCAATGTCCAAACCGAAGGGTGATGACTACCATGGAGGTGAAGAGTGAGGATGAAGAAGAAGAGATGCATGGGCTAGCAAATTTATCAATTGTATTAGATGAGTATAATGGAGATGCATATGCTAAGGTACATGAGGAAAAGGGGAATGATCAGTATTTGGCCATCAACATGTTGCGCAGGGTAATGACTACCTTTCCTGATAATGAGGAAGAATAGAGGGAGAACCTATTTCATATTTCTTGCAGGGTCTAAAGTTACCTTTATGCTTTTATCATTGATGGTGGTAGTTGCACCAATGCAGTGGTTGCTTCGCTAGTTAATAAATTAAAACTAGTCACTACTCCACATCTTAAGCCCTATAAAATGTACTGGTTGAGTGAACAAGGTAGTTTGCATATCACTCAAAGGGCTAAGGTTCCATTTAACATATGGGAGAAGTACCATGATGAGATTGTTTGTGATATTCTTCCTATGTGTACATCACACATACTACTTGGCAAACCTTGGTTATATGATAAGAGGGTGTTGCATGATGGGTTTAGGAACACCTATGTGTTCCAAAAGGAGGGTAAGCGTATTCTATTGAATCCCATGTCACTTACTAAAGTACAAGAGGCACAAAGATAAATTAATAAGACTGTTAAAAAGAAAACCTTATTTGTGGGACAACATGAATTAGAGGAGGCAATCCAAGAAGAGAGATCGGTGTATCCATTACAAATGAGATATGTGTTAGAAGTAGATGGGCGAGAACAATTACCGTCAGTTGTGAACCAGGTACTAGATGAGTACATGGATATATTCCTTGATGAGTTACCTGAGGGTTTACCACCTATGAGAGGCATTAAACATGCTATTGATTTTTAGCTTGGGTCAGTCTTGCCAGATTGGCCTACATATCGCATGAATCTTGAAGAAGTTAAAGAATTGAAGCGACAGGTGGATGAGTTGGTAGAAAGGGGTTTTGTCGGGGATAGTACTAGTCCTTGTGCTATTCTTGCACTTCTTGTTCCTAAGAAGGATGGCACGTAGAGGATGTGCATTGATAGTAGAGCCATTAACAAAATTACCGTCAAATACAAGTATCCTATTCTTAGACTTGATGATATGTTAGATGAACTGAATGGTGCATAGGTATTCTTTAAAGTGGATCTTAAAAGTAGATATCGCCAAATTCGTATGAGGAATGAAGATGAGTGGAAGACCACTTTTAAAACATGATATGGTTTGTATGAGTGGATGGTCATGCCATTTGGGTTGACCAATGCTCTTAGTACTTTTATGAGGCTGATAAATTATGTCATAAAAGAATTTCTAAGAAAATTTGTAGTAGTCTATTTTGATAACATTATAATTTTCAGTAGAAACATGGAACGCCATGTTGAGCATTTGTAGGCAGTCTTCTCAGTTTTAAGGAAACAACGGTTGTACGAAAATCTAAAAAAGTGTTCATTATGTTATCTAAGGTAACATTTCTTGGCTTAGTTTTGACTAGTTTTGGTGTAAGGGTGGATGAAGATAAGTGAGGGCTATCATGGAGTGGCTAACACCACAATTAGCAGCTGAGGTGAGGAGGTTTCATGGTTTGGCTTCTTTCTATAGGAAATTTATTAGGAACTTCAGTAGCATTGTTAGTCCATTGACTGAATTGACCAAAAAGAATGTTCCTTTTGTTCGGGAGATCGAGCTTAGAAGAGTTTTGAGGAAGTGAAAGTGAGGCTAACTGGTGCTCTAGTATTAGCATTACCAAATTTTGACAAAACTTTTGAATTGGAGTGTGATGCCTCTAGGGTTAGAATTGGTGTTGTGTTGCTGCAGGAAAGATATTTCAATGAGAAACTGAGTGGTACACCTTTAAACTACTCAGTATATGATAAGGAGTTCTATCCCTTAGTGAGGGCATTGATGACATAGCAGCATTACCTTCTTCCAAGTAGTTTGTTATTTATACAGACCATGAGTCATTGAAACACTTTAAAGGCTAACAACATTTGTCAAAACACCAAGCTAAATGGGTGAAATTCTTAAAGAGCTTCACTTATGTGATTAAGTATAGGAAGGGGAGCACAAATATTGTAGCTGATGCCTTGTCACGTAGGTATGTACTCATCACTTCTCTACAATCAAAGTTGCTTAGATTTGAATTAATGAAGGAACAACATGTTCATTGATGTGCTTCACTTGTAATTATAATATATATAAAGGATGAGACAATAAAGAACCAAATCCTAAGCAAATTGGGCGTGAACCCCAAATCTTTATGAGCCCTAAATAGCGTGTTCAAGAACATATATAACAATCCCAATTACACACTAAATATGATATACTAGTAATAATTGAAAACAACTTAAGAATGATTGATATAACTCACAATAATCTTTAAGCCAACTCGCCACAATTTCAAAGTGAAATTGATAAGAGTGAAATGGTGTGAAGAAGAAACTCTCCTACGACACAAGTTTGATTTTCTAATGTTCAAAAAGTCCCTTAAAACCCTACTTTACAAGTATTTAGACTTGTTCTAAATAAGGAAAATTTAACAAAAGAAAATACAAATAAACACAACATATGTGGCCGATTTCTAACAAAAGAAAAAAACAAATGAAAAACATCATATGTGGCTGGTTTCTTTCACCTCCATGGAGAAATGTAGGATTGGTTCTTCTTTGATTTATGTAGGTCCATGAATAACCTACAAACCGAGCATTAGTGTATTTACTTGCTGTCTTGTAAAAAATCGATAGATGTACCTGATAAAATGCAAAACAAATATATAAAGTAAATAAAGACACTAGGTTAATGACTTTGGATTCTGTTCAATAACAGGTCCAATTGTTGACATGGTTTGCTTCCCATCATCTCCTCAAGCCTTTAAAAGAATTGCCCTCAAATCTATGGGGTCATTTCTTAGACTAAACCCTAATGCCTTTGTAGACTTGTTTACCTGATTGTTAGAAGAAGAAGAAGTAGTCCTGATTTGTTCTTGGAAATAGTGCACCTCTAATGGAGACATAAGTGTTAATACTATCCATAATCCGTCATGTAAGACCTTTCTATCAAACATCCAGGGTCTACCTAATAGCAAATGAAAGGCACACATGGGAATCGCATCACAGATGATCTCATCACGGTATTTCTTTCCTAAACTAACTAGCACCATTGCCCTTTATATAAGATGCTTATTATCTCGATTATCCAACCAATGCAAATTGTAAGGGCTAAAATGTGGACTAGTGGTTAGTTGTAATTTATCTACTAATGCAGCAGATATGACATTAGTGCAACTATTACTATCAATGATTAGTATAGAAAGGTTACCTTATATCCTGCAAGATGCTTGGAATAAGTTCTCCCTTTATTTGTCCCTAGCATCTGGAGATATAGTAAATACCCTATGCAACATATTAATAGGTAAATACTATTCACCCATTTTATCCTCATGTGTCTCAGTGTTTTGATCTTCGTAGTACGAAGATAGATTCTTTTTCATCCTCTTCTTCTTCTTCAGTACCCTCCATGATTGTCATGACTCTCTTATTAGGACACTGTGCAACCATATGTCCAGACCCCATGCATTTAAAGCAATTAATTTGGCACATTTTCCCACTAGTTGATCCCAGTACAGTCTTCCTAACATCAAAGCCAATTACCTCTTTACTTTCTTAGAAATCATATTCGCTCTATCTATGCCGGGGGTAAGTCTATCTATTGCCCTAACAGGTTCACCTGCTCCTTTTAGTCCACCCAACTGAACATCAACCCCTATGGGCTTAGTAATAATACTGGGCCTGCTACTAGTAACCTAGAATGGATTAGATCGTCTTTACCTTTCCACTTTCAAGGCTAACTGTATAGCCTCATCAAGTGTACTGTATCTCTGAAGCTTAATTACACAAGTTATCTCATGTTTCAACCTAGATACAAAACGTGCTGGGTTTGCTCATAAGGCTCTACTGATCTACATCTGATCATTAAAGTTTCAAATTCCTGCACATAATCATCTACTGTCTTGCCTCCCTATCTTAAAGTCTATAGACACATAAACGGTTCCTGCCTATAATTCTCAAGAATGAACCACTTTCTCAAAACCCTTTTCATGTCTTTCTAGGTATGAATTTTAGCCTCTCTATCCCTTGCTTACTAATCACCAAATTTTTCCACCATAAAGCAGCATACCCTATGAATTCGACAACAACAAGTCAAACTTGGGTGTTATCATCTATCTCATAACATTAAAAAAGGCCTTCAACCTTTTCCTCCCAATCCAAATAGTCATTTGCTAAACCCTTGCCATCAAATGAAGGCATTTGCAACTTCGCATATTTTAGGCCCCTACGTGGCCTGAAATCTCTATTTGGGTAAGGATTGACCTCAAAGTTATCATCCCTCTCCTCCCTATAGGGATGATGATCTCCTTCCATTCTCCTCCCCATGTTTCCTCCTCTTACTACTCCATCTCTTTGAATATTTTAAGGAGCCACTCTTGGTGGTGCTTGAAGATTTGCCATTGGTAGTTGTGGCATTGTCATCTTGTCTATCTTGTTGCTAGTGTAGCAAAAATGGTAGTAAAGTCCTAAAGCTATTCATCTAAAGTTCTTCTACCTCCAATATGATGACCCTATCCTCCACCAACTTGTCTATTGGCCTTATTGCCAATCCCCCCATTCACACTATCATTCAACATGCTTATAGATGTGATTTGCTGAAGTATATTCTTAAATAATTTGTAACACACTCCCTTCACAACAACACGTCACAATAACACGTTTTGCTAACAACACACACACTTATACACCCACGGTGTAACAAGTTACCAATGTAACAAATACTTCTCTACACTTCAATTATAGTTAAATAAATGAAGTAACAATTAAATACTTCCAAGTAATTAAGATATTGAATTCAACTAAGCAAGAGTTTAAGTAATAAAATTCAATAGCTCTCACAGTTAAATGCTTGTTTTTGAATTTCAAACTTCACTACTTAATTTCCTTTCTTAGCCAGGACATACACTCACACTTTAGTCTCCACATATAGCACCTTACACCACACAACTCCATAAATTCACACCGCTACATACATCACACACATACATGGTGAAATCACTTTAACCACCACTACACATGCTCAACACTTGACGGTGCAAATTATCCTTCACTCAATATACATAACACAACTCAATACACTCCTTTACACCGTAACTCACACACATATAATACGGCAACAAATTCAAATGACACTCCTTAATGCAACTTTCCCACAAATGGTAAGAATCAATTTTAAATTCAAATAAAATATATTCAATAACACTCAATAATTACTTCAAGTTAATGGAATGTGTTTGAATTCAAATTTCCTTTTTTTTTTCACACTAACTCAAATCTTAAATTGTAAGTTGCACTCTTCTATTTCGAAAACACACAAGGAACATGCAGCACACTCCACAAGTTATTCAAATTATGGAATTCCGATGATGGAATTTCAAAATCAAACAACTTTCCTTCTTTACACACAAGGAGCTTACGGCTAAGATATTGATCAATAAAGATCAAATCTGAATTTCTATTCCCAATTTCACAACAAAAAGTAATCAACGGCATAATTCACACACAACTACTTCAACTCCTCTTCAATCAACAACAATCACAAAAATCCCTTCTCAAAATCATGCTTTGATACCAAAAGATGGTATGCTTCAATTTCGAATGCAAATTACACAATGCCAATTGAGGAATCAATCAAATAATCCCACAAGATGCATGACTCTAACAAGCACATAAACCCTAAAGTTTAAGTGACGTCCACGCTATTTACAATGGCAATCACTAGTAATTCTGAATAACACAAATGAACAACACAATATAGTCTAATTAGCAACTAAAATGGTGTGAATCAAGAACAACATAAAATAGCTAATTCATTACCAGATTTTAGCACTAGTTGGAATTAGGATCAACTTGTAATTTGTTGATATGACTCACAACAAATCCATGTCCACTCACCATAATCCTATAGAAGAATTGATAAGAGTATTTTGTGAAAATAGAGAACCTCTCTTTCACGTGAAAATGGCAACTACAATATAATGTTAAAAAAAAAGTTCTCCAACAAACCTTAGTTAACAAGTATTTATACTTGTTCTTGTTAGGGTAAAATCACATGAAAATTACAACTAAGCCACTTACGTGGCCGGTTCTATACACACATTACAAGTAAATCAAAAAGTCCTAAAATTGAGTAAAAAGTTACTAGTTTAATAATAAAAATATAAGAACAAAATATGGTCTTCAAAAAGCTGGTTCTTTAAGTCAATTGAGTTCATTACGGACAATTGGATGTGAGTCCGATGATGTTCCCAATTTGATCAACAGTATAGGTTATTTAGCATCATGTAAAGACTGATCACTATACCTACTATAGTGCAAATCAAACATTATCAGATAAAAAAATGAACACATGTGGAAAATTTGGATCATATATTCAAATCAGGTTCGCCAACTGCTGGGACCATAGGGTAGATTCCCATCATGAAGTCTTGAGTAACCATTAGTTTTGCTGATCTGTTCTTAAAATGTGTGTACCTCAGTTGGAGACATAGGAGTTAAGACAACCTACACACCGTCTTTTTGAAATATATGTGTGTTTTTAAACCCATCATGTAGCACTTTCCTATCAAACAACCAAGGTCTACTTAGTAGTATATGAAAGCCGTACATAGGAAGAACATCATAGACAATTTCATCATTGTATCTATCTCCTATGTTGAATGGCACCTTGGCCCTCCATGTAACATGCAAACTACCCCGTTCATTCAGCCAATGTAATTTATACGGATGTGGATGTGGATTAGTGACTAGTTGCAATCTATTTACTAATGCAACAACTATGACATTAGTGCAAACTATCACCATTAATGAAAAGAACACATAAGTTCCCTAGAACCCGATAAGGCATATGGAATAGGTTCTCCCTCTATATGTCCTTGATGTCTAGAGATATAGTCATGACCCTGCGTAACACATCAAAAGACAAATATTTATCATTTCCCTTGTCTTCATGTGTCTCAGCATCAAGATCATCATAATACTCCTGTAGTACTATTGACAAGTTTGTAGGCTTAACCACTTCTTCTTGACCATCCTCACTATTTCTTTCCATGACAGTTATGACTCTTTTGTTGGGACACTCAACAACTATGTGTCCAAAACCCATACATTTAAAACATTTTATTTAATGCATCTTTCCACTAGTTGTCTTTAGTACTGTCTGCTTGAAATTAGCTCTAATAACCTCTTTTCCTCTTCCTGAAACTTCCCTCTCCCTATCAGTTTTAGAGGTATTCTTGTCCACAATCTTATCATTTCCCCCTATTTCCTTTTGTTCACCCAGTTGACCATCTAACCCATGAGGTTTAATAAAAGTCCCATACCTATTGCTTGCTTCTTGAAAAGGGTTAGACCCCCTTTGTCTCTCTACTTTCAAGGCTAGTTGGATAGCCTCATTAAGTGTGTTATACCTCTGGAGCTCCACGATGCAGGTAATTTCATACTTTAACCTTGACATAAATTATGCTAGGGTTTGTTTAGGAGGTTTAATTGACCTACATCTAATCATTAATTTCTTGAAACTCCTATACATACTTGTCAAGTGTTTTGTGTCTTTGCCTCAGTGTTTGGAGATGCATAAATAGCTATTGCTTGTAATGCCCAGGTATAAACCCTTTTTCTCAATACCTGTTTCATTTCCCACCAGGTATAGATATCAGCCTCACCATCTCTTCCTCTGTTAATCACAAGATTTTTCCACCATAAGGCGGCATAGCCTATAAATTCCACAACAACAAGATGAAACTAAGTGTGATCATCAATCTCATAGCACTTGAACAGGCCCTCAACCTTATCCTCCTAATCTAAACAATCATTTGCAGAACCCCTGCCATCAAATGAAGGTATCAGCAATTTTACATATTCTAATCCCCAAGGTGGTTTGAACTCCCTATTTAAGTTAAGCTCATTCTCAAAATTATCATCTCTTTCCTCCATAAGAGTATGATAATCTCCCTTAATTCTCGTACCTCTATTTCCTCCAATAGCTCCTTCCTTATAAGCATTCTGATGGGCTACCCGAGGTGGGGGTGTTTGAGGGTTGGCCATTGTTGGTTGGGCATCGTCATCTAATCCACTCGTATTACTAATGTAGCAACAATAGTGGTAAGATCCTGTAACTGTTCCTCTAATGTTCTTCCACTTGTAGCACGACACGCTTGACCTCCTCTAACCTGACTATTGGCCTTATTGCCAATCCTACCATTCAAACTATCATTTGACATGATTTTGAATAATATATATATTTTTTTAATCACTCAACACCTACTCACAACAAACTCACAACACAAGTCACAACACTACACTATGTCACAATCACACCACGACTTCACTTACATACCCACGGTGTAACACATAAAATACAACATATGTAACACATAATACTCAATTCACGATACACAAGCCTCAATCAAAACACCACATCAATATGTCTCAACAACAACATACACTTCACACCACACTTAACACTCACGGTGCAGCACACCACTTCTACGGCAACACAAGGCAAATGGAAGCAAATATAGAAACTTCTCCACACGGCAAGCAATTGATTCTAACTAGTCAAAGTGCAATTAAATGATCAATACACAATAAACTCCACAAGTAATGATTGAGTTTGAATTCAAAATGTTTCCTAATTCTCTACGGCAAGATGAGCAAATATGAAAATGCACACTTTAATTTCTGAAATTTACAAGGAAACAACGAGGCTCCAATCAACAACTACTTCAATTATGGAATTCAAATTCAAAGAACTTCCCCTTCTTCCACACACAAGGAGCTCACGGCAAGATGATCAAATATGAAAAATGTACACTTCTACTTCCGAATTCAAAAGGTAACACACGGCACAATCACACACAATTACTTCAATTCCACTTTAAATAACTTCAATTAAGAAATGCAAGAACAAGAACCCTAAATCCCCAAATTAAAAAATCACAAAATTCCCTTCTCAAAAACCCTTGCTCTGATACTAAATTATGATGTGCTTTACTTGTAATTGTAATATATATAAAGGATGACACAATAAAGAACCAAATTCCAATCAAAATTTGGGGGTGAACCCCCAATCCTTATGAACCCTAAATGGCATGTTCAAGAACATATATAGCAATTCCAATTACACACTAGTAATAATTGAAAAACAACTTAAGAATGATTGATATAACTCACAATAATCTTAAGTAACTTGCTACTATTTCAAAGTGAAATTGATAAGAGTGAAATGGCGTGAAAAAGAAACTCTCCCATAATACAAGTCTAATTTTGTAATGTTCTAAAAGTCCCTTACAAACCCTAGTTTATAAGTATTTATACTTGTTCTAAAAAAGAAAAATTTAACAAAAGAAAAAACAAATAAACACAACATACGTAGTCGGTTTCTAACAAAAGAAAATACAAATGAAAAACATATGTGGCCGGTTTCTTTCACCTCCATGGAGCAATGTAGGATTTGGTTCTTCTTTGATTTATGTAGGTCCATGAATAACCCCTAAACCGAGCATTAGGGGATTTATTCGTTGTCTTGTAAGAAACCGATAGATGTACTTGATAAAATGCAAAAAAAAATAAAAAAAGTAAATAAAGAACTGGGTTTTAATGACTTTAGCTTCTGTTCAATAATAGGTCCAGTTGTTGCTTGGTTTGTTTCCCCTTTCATTCATGATGAGCGCTTAAAAATTGATTGTTGAGAAAATGTTTTGGAGGAAATGTAGTAGATGGGTATTATATGGTAGAGGGTTTTTTGTATAGAGGAGGAAAACTGTGCTTCCCGGGGTTTTTTTTAGGGAATTGTTAGTAAAGGGGAAGCTCTGTTAGGGGGGTTATTTGGGAATTTTAGTGAAAAGGAACATTAGGTGTAAAACCCCCAGAAAAGTAGGTCATTTCAAATTGATAATTTAAATTTTGGAAAAATTGTTTTAGTTTAAATTTAAAAGTAAAAAATAGTATCAAAATTTTTTTTTTTCGACTTTAAAATAGTTATGATTCCTAGTTATTTTACAAGTAACCCTAAAATATTATTAGCGACATAAAGTTAGTATTCAAATTTTTTTGAAACCCAAGAATTTTTTTTTTATCAATGTAAGTTTCCCTTTTAAAAACCCTCTGTGTACAAATTTTTCCATTTTTACAGATGTAATGATGGGAATCAAAACCCGACAAGACCAAATCATTAGGACAAAAAATTGAAGGTTTTCAAACTTGGCAAGGGGGGCCCCCATTTCAAGCAGATAAACCCTCGGAAAAATTTAAATTATCTAACCTTTTTATTTATTCATGAATTGTTTTTATTACAAAGGTATGTTTATTTGGTTTCCCAAGGCGATGGTTTAAACTCCAAAGATCAGCTTGTGGGTTTTCGTTTGGGCCCGACCGGGAACCCGGGCCCGATGAGTTAAAAAGACGGATTCCATCAGGGAAGCTACCCCGCCAAAAGATTATTTTCTTTATTTGGTAATTTATGTTTGAACCATTTATTTTGAAAGTTTTTATGGGACTTTTTATTTGGTTGTATTTTACCTTTGGGGAACCGGCCACCCTATAGTGGCTAGTTATGATTTTTTTAGTCATTTTTAACCCTAAAGGGTGCAAGTAAAAAATACTTGCAAATTAGGGTTTTTGAGGGCTTTTTGAAATTTTGGAAAAACACCCCCTTTGTGCCGTGAGAGAGTGCCTCTTGCAAGCATTTGCTCTTATAAATTTTCCCTTTAGTGAAATTGTGGCGAGTAGGTTTGGGAAATTTGTTGTGTGTTATATCAACAAATTACAAGTTGACCCTAACCCCAAAACTAGTGAGTCATATCTGGTGAGGAATTAGTTACTTTTATGTTGTTCTTGTTCTTTTGAAATTGGGGTTTCTAATTTCGGGAAATTTTGGGAAACACCCTTTTTAATTAAATTGGAATCCCATTTCATGTTCTATCTAGCAAAACGTTGTTCATATCATTTATTGTTAAACATAACAAATTTTGGATTCCAAATTTTGGGAAAATTTAGTTTTTTTCCCTGTTTGTGGGTGGATGATCATTGACCCCAAATTTATCCCCTTTTTGTTGATTGTGCTTGACCCACCTTTAGGCACATCATCTTTTGGTATCAGAGCTTAAAGGGTTTAAAAGGGGGGGATTGTTGAATTTGAGATTTTTGATCCTTTTATTGTTATCTTCCTATTGCCGTGGTTGGGTTATGGTTAAGGGAGGAATTGTTGCAATTAGGATTGTCCTTTGTTTCCATTTTGCCGTAATTTTTAAATTTAAGGTTTTATGAGAAGGGTTTTGTTGAAATTTAAAGTTTTTGGTATTACCTTTTTTGAACCGAATTGCAAGGGGGTGGAAAATTTGGATCAAGTGAATGTATTTTTTTGTTGTTGTTACCCTTTATGTTTTTGTGATTGATCCTTGTTGAAATTGGGATTAATTGAATTTTTTTTTATTGGGACTAATTGGGTGGAGTATCTTACTTGGGAAGTTGAAACTTGTTGGTAGAAGTGGACAAACTTTTTTTTAATTTTTTGTCTTGCTTCACCGTGAAGGAGAGGAAGGTAGTGCCCAAATTTTGGAAGTGCAAATTTTTGTAGGAAAAGGGGTTTTTTGGGTTTTTTTTTGGGATTGTTAAATTCAGAATTGTGGAGGGTATTTGCAATTTTCCGATTTGATTAGTGTGTAAGAAAGGAAGTTATTTGATTTCAAAACAAAACATTAAGAGTGAAGGAGTTAATTGTGCTTGGTTTGAAATTTTAAAATTTGCATCTTACCAAATGTGGAGGAGTTGCCCAAATTTGTAAAGTGAAATTTATTTTCAAAAATTTTAAAAGCTGCCTTCTTATGTTTATTTGGGGGTTTAAGAATTTTTATACAAGGGGAGAAATGCAACCCTGATTGAGTAGGAGCATATTTGGTGTTGTTTTGTGGGAAATTGGAAGTGAAAGTGTAAAATTTTCCAGATTTGAATTGGTGGAAGAAAAGGAAACAATTTGAATTGAAACACATCCATTTACTTCAAGTATTTAAAGAGTGGTATTGAATATATTTCATTTGAATTTGAAATTGATTCTTACCATTTGTGGCAAAGTTGCATTAAGGTTGTCACTTGTAAATTTGTTGCCGTGTATGTATGAAAAGTTGCGGTGGAAGTGGATTGTTTTAATTGTTGTTCCCGTTTCTTGTTGTTTTTGGGCCATTTAAAGGAGCATTTTATTTTTTTTTTTGTTTGTTGCTCCCGTGGAAGTGAAGAGTTGCAACATATTATTTTTGGTAAATTTTATTTGTTGTATGTAAAGTGTATAAGTGGCGGAGTGAGTTGGTTTTTGGGTGAATTTTTTTTGTAAAAGCAAGTGTGCTACAATTACTAGACTTCCCATTGGTAATCAAATAGATTGCATCCACAAAAATGTCTATTAATAGGTAAATGGGGAAGGGATTTGATGTGGGCATATAGTCGAATTTTTGGAGGTCAGGGTTCTAATGTTGCAGGTGGGAGGCCCTTAGATGAACAACTTCGGGGCCCTTTAGAAAATTGTTACTACATTAGAAAACAAGGATTGATAGGATGACATTGCCACCACCACCAGGGGGACACCTTCAGGAGCCACCTAGAGCAAAGGGGATTTTTCCTGCTTTTAGAAAAGATAGAGTTAAAAATTTTTTTGGACTTAAACCTTTCCCCAGAAATGGAATTTGGGACCACCTAGAGGTTTCAGAGTGTGCAAAAGCTACAAATGCCTTCACTTAAAGAAAGGGTTCCACAGATGAAAGAGTAAAAACACCATGTGAAAAACCTTTAGGGGTTTTCTGAAGGTAATATCAGTTGGACCTTTTGTTAGAAGACTCTAGGGATCGCATAACAGGGATGAGTCAGAGGAAACAAATCGTTGGAAAGTTTTGAGATAGAGGAAAAATTCAGTGGATAATAGTCCTTGTTTTTGTTCAGGAGAGTTTCTTCCTAGAGATGGAGGAAAAAAAAACAATCATCAAATTTTAGTTTTTTTCAGATTTTGGGGGTTTCTGTAGAGATACCCTTCAAAATGGATTATTTTTGGGGGAAACAGAGTCTCTGCTGCATTTGAACTGCAAGTTTTGAGGTCAAATTTTTTGAGGCCCAAAGGGAGATGATGGGAATCAAAACCCAAACAAGACCTATCATTAGGAAAAAAATTTGAAGGATTTCAAATTTTGGGGAAATTTAGGGCCCATTTAAAGAAGTTTAAACCTCGGGAAAAAAATTATTTTTCTAACCTTTTTATCTTTTTCCCATGAATTGTATTTTCCAACGGTAGGGGTTATTTGGTTTCACAAGGCGATGGATAAACTCACAAAAGACTCAGTTGTGGGTTATCGATGGACCGACCTGAACCGGCGATGAGTTGAACCGACGGATTCCATCATGAAGTAGCCTGCCGAAGATTATTTTCTTTACTTGTAATTTATGTTTAAACCCAATTTATTTTTTTTAAATTTATGGGACATTTTATTTGGTTGTATTTTCCCTTTTGGGGCCCGGCCACCCTTAGTGGCAAAATTTTGTGTTTTTTTAGTCATTCAAACCCCCAAAGGGTGCAAGTATAAATATTTGAAAATTTGGGGTTTTTGGGGGAGCTTTTTAAAACATTTGGAAAAACACCCCCTTTGTCCCGTGAGAGAGTGCCTCTTGCAAGAAATTTGCTCTTTTTAATTTCCTTAGTGAAATTGTGGCGAGTAGGCTTGGATTTGTTGTTTTTTTATCAACAAATTTTCAAGTTGATCCTAACTCCAAAAATTGTGCGTCATATCTGGTGGGAATTTGTTACTTTTATGTTGTTCTTGTTCTTTTTAAATTAGGGTAATAATTTTTGGAATTTGGAATCACTTTTGAATTTTTTTGGAAACCCATTTCATGTTCTATCTAGCAATTGTTGTTCATATCATTTATTGTTATCATAACAATTTCGGATTCCATTTGGAAATTAGTCTTTTCCCTGTTTGTGGCGTGGAGGGTCATTGCAATTCATCCCTTTTTTGTTGGAAATTTTGGGTTGACCCCCCCTTTTGGCACATCATGTAAACAATTAGGGTTCTCTTTAAAGGAAAATTTCCTTTAAATGACTTTTCAAAAAAAGCCATCTTATAGTTAACTTCCTAAAGAATTTATATTTAAATTAAAATTCTTTAAAGGGAAATTTTTGATCAATTTTCAAGTAAGACATCAAAAGGAACTTAGCTAAGAAGTATAGCTTCTCATGGAAGTATCTTGATAAACTTGATAACAAAGTTTGTAAAGGGGAAAAACCAAAAATTCTTCCAGTTAGTACCAAAATCCTTATCTTCCATTCAATCATAAAAACGAGCTATTAGGGTGATAGCAAGATCCTTATCCAAACTAGAGGATCCATGGAAATTAAAAAAAAAAAATGGTTTTTTTAAAAGAATTGGCCTAGAAATTAAAAACAAAGATTTAAAAAGTTTTAGCCTAAATGTCAAACTTCGTTCTTAAAGGGTTTTTTTAGGTAGCCCTTTTTAGAAATCTTTTTTAGATAAGAAAAAACATATGGAAAAATAGCTCTAAACCCCAAATTTGGGGCCCGCAACTAGAGGAGACTCAATATTATATAAGTTGGGTAAAGTTAACTTAGTCAAATTTAAAATTGACTTGAGTCAAAATAACTCTACTTGACTCATTAAAATTAGGTCTTCCATTCGATTTCCCTTAGGAAGACTTGAGTAGGGGGTTTAAAACATTAAGCTAAGAAAACCCCAGTTGACTTAAGGAAGGGGTTAGTTAAAAAAGACATCAAGGTTTTATATGATATTCTTTTCCTATGGAATCAACGAGTTTAGCTTAGTAAAAAGGGTTTAATTTAAAACCATCAATTGCACTGATTTCCACTAAAAATCTCTACTTAAAAAGTTCCAAAAACTTATTCTCGATATTTCACCTAGTAGGTTAAACTCAAATATTTTCAAATTTTTTATATGAAGGACCAGTAAATTAGCCCCAAAAATTCCTTGAATATTTGATTTAAAAAAACCCAAATCAATTGACTAAATCCACTCCAATTTGACTTTAGTCAATTTTTGATAAAAAATTTGACAACTAAAAAAAAATTGTATTGACTTAAGTTTAATCCCCTTTCTAAATCTATCCTATCTAATCCTAATTATGAGGGTTAATATCCTAGAACATAGATAAGAAAAAAAAAATACAAATTAAAAACCCAAACCCCAAATTAAAAAACCCAAATCAAAATGGGGAAGTCTTTTAAACCTTGTCTTAAAGCTTTTAAGCATTTAAGCTTAAAACCCAAACCCCCAAATTTTTAATTCATTTTAAACCCCAAATTTTCCTAGTCCAATATTAAATCTTTAATTCCCCAATAACACATAAAATATTAGGAAAATCTGGGCCCAAAACTCTACCAGCTAGCATCTTTCCCCAAAAAAACGCCACAAAGAGAAGTCAAATTCCCCTCTTCCCTTTTCTTATCTTATCAAGATTTCATTTATTGCACCTGATTTTAAAACTCAATCGTCCCCTATTTTATCTTGTCTAACCTATAAAAAAAGACGGGAAAAATTGAGGGGAAAAATTTTCCCGGCACCTTTGACATTTCAGAACTCGTTTTGGATGATGCCCAAAATCACTCATATTTTCCCTTTATGTTTTTTTATTCTTAAATATTTGAAAATAAATTATAGGTACAATGATAATTCTCCATGGGATGCCAATATGTCCTACAACGGGTTGATGGACATAGAACATTTTAAGAGGGGACAATCAAAGACCCGCTGCAATTGTATTCCTTTTCCGAGGCTTTGGGGTTCATGAAAAATTATGATATTTTTTTACTTTGTAATTTTTTTATAAAATATTTTTGGTTGTATTTGGTTTTGGGACACTTTCAATTCCTTGTAATTTCTTTTTAGGACTAGCCCCCTTTAAAAAGTAAAAAAACTTGTAATTTTGACCATTTTCAAACCCCTAGGATTTAGCAAGTAAAATACTTTTTTATAGTGGGGATTTAAGGAGGCCATTTTCAGATTAATCATAGCACTTCACATGTGGGAATTGGGGGTTTATCCTAGTTCAAAATCTCTTATCAATTTAAACCCAAAGAATTGGAATTATGCGAGTGAAAAAAGGGGGGAAATTGTGAGTCATATCGATTTCTTTTTTTTTTTGTTTTTCTTTTCTTCTTAGTGAGTCATATCTAGGGTGGATTTGAAGTTTTTTTCACTTATTTGTGGGGTGTAATTCGTGAAAAAATTTTTTTTTGTAATTCGTGACACTTTCCAGAAGTTTAAGGGGAAAACTCCAATACCAGGGAAGTACCGGTATTTCCTTTCTCTTATTCTCTAATATTCCTTGAGTTTTTAAATTTCCCTTTTTTAAATTGTGCAAAATTTGGGAAACGTGGGGACACTTTAAAAGCAAAGTTGGGGGAGGGATAAAAAAATTATGAGAATAGAGAACAAAAACTTATCTCTGAATGTTTGTCCTTAAGCAATTTTAACCCAAAATTTTTTTTAAAAAATTATCATGAATTCTAGAGATTGTACTAAATGCTAAATAAGCATCTACAAAATGTGAAATTGATTGTTAAAAAGCTTTACTCACCCCCTGCTGTGATTTGAATACATGGTTAAAATTAAGTAGTGAAAAACTTTAAGAAAAAAAATTTTCCTTGTATTTAGCTTTAGAAATTTGGGAAATCTAAGAGAAGTCGAGTCCCTAAGTGAAAAATAAAAAAGTTTACTTCTAGGTTATATTAGCTACTGTATTTTCTCTTTGAAGTTGTTTGTAAAGCAATTTATAACACTTAAAAAAAAAAAAAAAACAAGCATTTCCTTACTCCAAAGATTCAACTAAATTTAGTTAAGAGTATTCAAACTTGAATGTTAGAGTGAGGAAGAGTCCATAGGGGTATCTCAAAACCCCCGGGGCACTTGAGTGATGAGTCGGGGTGTTACCGACTCAATGAATCAAATATAAAGATAAAAGGGGGAAAAAGGCAAAAAATTCATGAAAAGAAGCGGGCAAAAAACCCCTCAAAATAGATGCTTGAAAAAATCAAAAGAACATGAATGTGAAAAAATTTATTGAAAAAAAACAAAGTGTATAAAAAAGGGGGAAATATCTAGCAAAAAGCTTTTTTCCATATGCTTTTACTTTATATTGTAAGGATTATATGCTTTTAATATCCAATGAAGTTTTAAAAGGGTGTTTTTCCTTAGTGGAATTTTAAATATTTACTTTTGGAATAAAAAATTCTTTTACTAAACATGAGGATTAAAGTTTGTTTTGTTTAGATTAGCTATTGAATTTTGTCCATAGTAATTTGGGTCACGGAAACCAGTTTGGTTGAAGTTGTTTGACATTAAATTACAAGTCATGAATTTCAAATGAATTTAAAGCTTGGAATGATAAAAAAAAAGTTTGTATTTTTTTTATGACAAAATTTTTCAATTGATTTGATGCAATTTTCTTGAGGACAAAACAAGAAATTTAAAGTGTGGGGGGAATTTTATAAAGCTATTTTTTACTCAAACTTTTTTATAAATTGTGTTAAATTATTATTGATTTTTTTTGAAATTTATAAGGAAATTTGGGACTCTAATTCTATCATCGTGATAAATCAGGTTAAATGCAGTCAAAGATGCCAATTCCCAAATAAATTAGAGAAGCCATCTAAACTTGGTTCAAAGACAAGGATTTACACCGCCCAAGGGGAAGTTTCATGGGCGTGTAATTCAAGTACACGACCGTGTACTTGGTTTTGGGAAACAACAGGAAGATACCGGTTGAAGTACACGGCCCTGTATCGGAAGCACGGTTTGAGGCACGGCCAAAATGCAAACCCTGCCCTTTTACTGGGCAAGAAGGCGGAAATTTTGACTTTGAAAAGGGGAGAGACACGTCATAGGGCACGGCCGTGGTGGAAGCCGTGGGCACAAAACCGGGGCTTGGAGCCGTGGGGGAAGCTAGACGTGCCAAGGAGAAGAAAGTGTGGAACATCAAAACCAAAAGAAGGAAAGGCTTGAAAAACTAGCCCTGGGTTTTAACCGTGGTACACACTGGACAGGATGAAGACTTGTTTATTTAAAAACAGATGAAGGCATAGCTTTAAATTTTGGCCGTGTGAGTAAAAGTGGTACACACTGGCGCGGATGAAGATTTTAAGAAAAATGCACAGAGGTTTGGGACGGCTTGACCTACGGGCCCTTTTGGTGGGGCTGTCAGGCGACGAATTCACTTCTCGAAATCTACTTGGAAAAAAGGGAAAAATATTTTTGTAAACTTGCTAGCAAAAGATCACATGTTATCCCCCTAACAATATAAATAGAACCAACCCTAGAGGGTTAGGACAACTTTTGAACTTTTGAATCTTTGGATCTTGAAGAAGGAAACGCGGAGGCAGAGCAGGCAACCAAGTTCATTATGTTTTTATTTTTATTTTTCGTTTTATTGATGAACATGAGTAGCTAAGCTATTTTTCTAGCCAAAGGGTCATAGATGTTTAATTCTCCACGAATTGTGAGGTCTAATTGACTTGTATTTATTCTATTCTTTGCTTTCGGGTATTCATATATCTTCTGATCGTTTTGTCATTATTATCTTTGTTGATTGGTATGAATAGAGCTCTTCTACTCAATTAGCAAGTTAATATATTGTCAACTAGCACGTCAAATCCGTAATTGTTTGATTGTTCTAGTCTTAGTGACACAATAACATGTTTGGTTATAAAAGAGATGATCGAATTCATGTTATGGAGGTATGTGATCATGTTTAAATAGGTTATCTTATAATCTACTGGCATGAATTGGTGGTCTCTCTAGATCTTAATGCTATTGATAGATTAAAATCCTAAGCGCTTGTCTAGGGTTGTTTAATCAATAAGAGAAATAATTCAAAGCGCTTGTCTGAGGTTATCGAGGAAGTAAGGAGAGATAGGTTGTTAGAGCTTTTTTAATAACCATAACTAGTTTATCTAGAACTAAGAATAGAAGACATTTTCATCGATGATCAATTCCTAGAATTAAACTATCTTGATTCCTTTGGCTAGGCTTTATTAATATCCGATTTTCTTAAACCTTGTTTTACTTTATTTTGATTCACAAACAAACCCCCCCCCCCCCCCCCCTTTTTCTTTTCCCTTTTATTCTCCTTGAATAGAAATAAGTTTAACCAATCTCTATGGATTCGACCCTACTCACCACTATATGCAAATCATATAATTGTTTAGGAGTAGGTTTTATTTTTGTTGGATTCGACACCCATCAATTATTTTCGTGGGAGGGAAGGAGAGTAGAAGTGTTGTTAATTCAACATTTCTTTGAACTTGAAAAATTGCCTTTTCTTGTCGTGATTAGCTTGTTGCTTGAAGGAGCTTGTGGAGTTTGTTTGTTGTAATTCCATTATGCAAATTCGGAATTGGGGAAGTGTATTTTGCATATTTGCATTGTGTTGAGTAGTAAGGAATCTTTGAATTCAAACACATCCATTAAGTTGTGGGAGTTAATGAGTGTTATTTGAATTTGAAATTCATTTCTTACCAATTGAGGAAGGCTTGCAATTAGTGAAGAGGTTGATGTGCTTAAAAGACCAAGCACATGAATACCAATACAAATGGCATGAATCAACAATTACAACCAACAATTGTCTTGATCAACAACTGATGGGAAAATTTCCAGCACCTTGACACTTTCAGAACTCGATTTGGATGATGATCTAAATCACTCATATTTTACTTTATGTCTATTATTTTAATAAATATTTGAGAAATAATCTTACAGGTACAATAATAATTCTCCATGGGATGCCAATATGTCCAACAACAACTGATAGACACAGAACATTTTCAGATTGATGATCAAAGACCCGTTGCGATTGTTTTCCATTCCGAGGCATTGGTTCATGAAGACTTATGATATTTTGTACTTTGTAATTTGTTTTATGAACTCTTTTGGGTTGTATTTTCTTTTGGGACACTTTCATTTCCTTGTAATTTTCATTTAGGACTAGCCACCTTAAAAGTGACAAACTTGTAATTTTGATCATTTTCTAACCCTAGGAGTAGCAAGTATAAATACTTGCTTATAGTATGGTTTGAGGAGGCCATTTTGCAGAATATACACTAGCACTTCACGTGGGGGAATTAGGGTTCATCCTAGTTCTAATCCTCTTATCAATTTCAACTCAAGAATTGGAACTGTGGCGAGTGTAACAAAGGGAAATTGTGAGTCATATCGATTTCTTTCTTTGCTGTTTTTCATTTCTTCTCTATTGGAGTCATATCTAGGGTGGATTTGAAGTTTCTTGGACTTATTTGTGAATGTAATTCATGACCAATTGTCTTGTTAAGATTGATTGTTCTTTTAGTACTTGAACTATAAAATCTTTTAGTGTTGGCGTGCATTGGAATTGAAGGAAGAGTGGAAAATCACGGTTTTGATGATTCCATGTTGATCTGATTTTCATGTGGATCTCAATCAATTTTGTTTTCACTTGGTGAAGATTACAAATAGGGATTGCAATTACATCATTTGATCTTTGGTTTTCCATAAAATCTCTAAAGGTGTTCACGTGAATTGTCATCTAAGTGGACCGGTTTATATGTGATTTATGAATTGTTTTTCTTGAGTCATTTGATTGTGCTTGAGCTTGATTTTGAGCACATCAACAACGTTACAAAATGGCCCTAATTCACGAAAATTGAAGCCAAATGAATATATGGAACAAACAATGATATGAATATCAATAGATAACTAAGGAAATGAACTAAGATTCCACTCAAATTGAAATGTTTCAAATATGAAAATAAGAACCCTAGATTCACATGTATAAGAATAAAGAGCCAACAAATTGCACTTAGATACTACTCACTAAATACAATTTCTGAAAACAACAAGAGATAATTGATATTACTCACAATCACTCTAGTTAGTTCTCGCTACAATTTCACAAGAAATTGATAAGAGATCTTTGATTTGCAAGGCTCGCTCATGGCTCAAAGTGTGTATTTTTCTCAAAATGTCAAAAGCTCCATACAAACCCTAGTTACAAGTATTTATACTTTCTCCAATTAGGGTAAAAATGTTCAAAAAATTACAAATATGCCACTAGGTGGTTAGTTCTAATAACAAAATAGAAACAAATCATAAGTCCGTAAATGAATAAAGTGGCTGGTTCAATAATGAAAAGTACAAGTACAAAAGATGGTCTTCAAATGGCCAATTCTCCAAGTCAATTGAGCAATTTATGGGTCATTGGATGTAACTCCAAAAATATCCCACAAGTTGATCATCAATGCATGTTATTTGGCCATCTTGTAAAAGACTGATCTATGTACCTGTTATAGTGCAAAACCAAACATTATTATGTAAACAAAAATGAACATATGTTAATAGGAATCCAAATCCAACAAGATTTATCATTAGGGTAAGAACTAAAGGATTTCGAATCTTGGCGATGAGGGCCCATTTTGAGCAAATCGACCCTGAAATTATTCGTTACTAACCTCTTTTATCTTATTCATGTATTATATATTCCAATAGGCATACTTATCATATTTTATAGGGCGATGGACAAACTCACTCAAAACTCAGCTTGTGGGTTATCCATGGACCGACTTGAACTAGCGATGAGTTAGGCCGGTGAATCCTATGGAAGAGCTCGCATGATGAAGACTATTTTCTTTTATTTTGTAATTGTTATTTAGACCATTTTATGTTGTAATTTTCTTTTGGGACACTTTCATTTGATTGTAATTTTCATTTAGGACCGGCCACCCTAAAAGTGGCATAGTTGTAATTTTGTGCATTTTCTAACCCTAAAGGGAGCAAGTATAAATACTTGCTTAAAGTAGGGTTTGAGGAGGCCATCTTGCATATTAGAACATACACTTTACGTGAGGGAATTAGGGTTCTTCCTAGTTCAATTTCGCTTATCAATTTCAATCTCAAGAATTAGAATTGTAGCGAGTGCAATAAGGGGAAATTACGAGTCATAATTAATTCCTTATTGTTGTGTTTTCTTTTCATCTCTAGTAAGTCATATCTAGGGTTGGATTGAAGTCTTCTTGGTCAGATTTTTTATTACATTTGTAATCAAACTATCATTGCATAATTGATTGGTTTTTTAGCACTTGTTAATACCATTAATTTGTAACTATACTTGTGGCGTAGAACATCTTTGTTGTAAGGGGGATCACGGTTTGATTTGTATATTTTTGATTGAGATTCTCTTGGAATTAAGTTGGTTAATTGATTCAATTGAGGATTATCATCTTTGTGGATTTCATTTCCTTGATTTTATCATTTGATTCATTATTCCTCAATTAGGTTTTATGCAATTTTTGTCCCCTTTGAACTAGTTTGATCTTGTGAATTGAAGTTGTTCCTTTGGTCATTTGCATGTGCTTAGACCTTGGTTTTAGGCACATCATAATTTGGTATCAGAGCTATATCATATTTGGATTTAAGATTGAACACATCCTAATTGAAGAATTGGTTACATTCATTGGAAATTGATGCCATTGTTCATGTGATTGAGACTAGTTTGATTGACATTGTTTGTTTGTCTTTCAATTGGTTTTTATATGTGCTTAATATTGGTTTTAGGCACATCATATGTGGATGTCTTGGATCATACATCCAAATCAGGTTCCCCTACTACTAGGATTGTACGGTAGATTCCCATTATCTCCTCGGACCTTTGAAAGATTTGCCCTCAAATCTAGGGGGGCATCTCTTAGACTAAAAACCCCATGCCTTCGTTGGCTTGTTTTCCTGACTTTTAGAAGAATCTAAGGTAGTCCTAATTTGTTCTTGGAAAGAGCGCACCTCAAATGGAGACATAGGCATCAAGACTATCTGTAACTTACCGTTTTGAAACATATAAGTGTTTCTAAACCCATCATGTAACACCTTTCTATCAAACATCTAGGGTCTACCCAACAATAAATGAAAGGTGCACATAAGAATCACATCACAGATGATCTCATCATGGTATTTCTTTCCTACAATGACTGGTACCTTTACCTTTTGTGTAACATGTAAATTATCTCGGCTATCCAACTAATGCAATTTGTAAGGGCTAGGATGCGAGATAGTGGCTAGTTATAATTTATATACTAATGCAACAAATATGAAATTAGTGCAACTACCACTATCAATGATTAGCACGCAAAGGTTACCTCGGATTCGGCAACGTGCGTGGAATGGGTTCTCTCTCTGTTTATCCCTAGCATCTACAGATATAGTCAAAACCCTATGCAACACATTAATAGGTAAGTAATGTTCACCCGTTTTATCCTCATGTGTCTCAGCGTTCTGATCATCATAGTACTCTTGCAAAGCCATGGACAGATCTGCAGGCTTGACAGCTTCTTCATCATCTTCTTCTTCGGTGCCCTCTATGAATGTCATATGTCCAAATCCCATGCATTTGAAGCGTTTAATTTGGTGCATCTTCCCACTAGTCGAAACCCCGGTATTATCTACTTAACATCAGGTCCAACTTCCTCTTTTCCCTTTCTAGAAATCTTTTTTCTCTTTTTCTGTGCTAGGGGTGACTTTTTCTACTACCTTGACATGCTCACTTGCTCCCTTTGGTCCACCAAACTGACCATCAGCTCCCACAGGCTTAATAGTATTACTGGGTCTATTACTTGTACCCCTAATGGATTGGATCACCTCTGTCTTTCCACTTTCAAGGCTAACTTTTATAGCCTCATCAAGTGTACTATACCTCTAAAGCTCAACAACATAGGCTATCTCATACTTCAACCCAAAATAAAAAACGTGCAAAGGGTTTGCTTGGGAAAGGCTCTACTAACCTACATATGATCACCCAAAGTTTCAAACTCCTAGACATAGTCACTATTGTTTTGCCCCCATGTCTGAAAGTTTGTTAGATGATAAACAATCCCTTCCTATAATGCTCAGGAATGAACCTTTTCCTTAGAACCCTTTCCATTCTCTTCAGGTGTGAATTTCAGCCTCTCTATCCCTTTGCCAAGCTAATGACCAAATTTTTTCCACCACAAGGCGGCATACCCTATGAACTCAATAGCAGCAAGATGAACTCTGGTCTTACCATCTACTCATAACACTTAAAAACGCCCTCAACCTTATCCTCCCAATCCACATAGTATTTGCTGAACCCCTACCATCAAATGACGGCATCTACACTTCACATATTCTAGGCCCCTAGGTGGGCTGAAATCCTTATTTGGATGAGTTTTGACTCTGAAGTTATCATCTCTCTCCCCTAAAGGCATGATGATCTCCTTCCACTCTCCTTCCCATGTTTCCTCCTCCTCCTGGTCCCTTCCTTTGAACGTTTTGAGGAGCTACTCTAAGTGGTGGTGCCCGAGGATTCGCTACTGTGGTTGTGGCATTGCCCATCTTGTTAATCCTTGTTGCTAGTGTAGTAACAATGGTGGTGAGGTCCTAAAGCTTTTTCCTCTAAAATTCTCCCACCTATAGTACGATGACCCTGTCTTCCACCAATTTGGCTATTGGGCTTCATTCCCAATGCCCCCATTGACACTATCATTCGACATGTTTGTGGATGTGATTTATGAAGTACAAATATAGTCTAAAACAATTGAAAACACTCTCCCATCACTACATAACACTTCCCCTCGCCACAACAATTAAATCACCTACAAAATAAACATAACTCTATTTAACTTCACACACACACTTGTACACCAACGGTGCAACAAGTTACCAAGCAACAAACACTTCCTACACTTCAATTATAGAAACAATAAATTGAAGCAACAATTAAACACTTCTAAGTAGTAAGTTATTGAATTCAACTAAGCAAGTGTTTAAGTAATAATACTTTTAAAAACTTTCACACTTAAATGCTTGTTTTTGAAATTCAAACTTAATTACTAAACTTTCTTCTTTAGTCATGGCACAACACACTCCCATATACCATGTGCGGCACCTTCTTTACATAACTCCATAACACACCACACTGCTACACACACAAAACCTCACTCATGGTCAATTCAATCACCACTACAAACACAACACCTCCTCACGTGCAATTTCAATCACCACTATAAAACACACACCACACTCATGGTGTAACTCCCTTCAACTAATACACACATAATACAAACTCCACCAATCACAGCAACAACAAGATTCAAATACCACTTTTAATGCAACCTTCTCCACAAATGGTAAGAACAATTCAAATTCAAATAACACTCATTCAATGCTACTCAATGAATTGTTTCAAACTTAAAGAAGGGTTTGAATTTCAAATATCTTTCTTATCTCCACACAAGTAAATATGGAATTTACAAACAACAAATGCAATTTTCGAAATTACCAACACAATTTACTCTTCTATGTTTCAAAAATTTCACTTTTCCCAAATGATCATCAAGGAACACTCCCTTCTACTCACAGCAAACTCAAGGAATACAAGCTACCACAAGTTTTCCAAGTCTACCTCAATCAATCAACAAATATAACACCAACAACACCGAAATCAAGTACTTCAATTCTAACTCAACACTTTGGATCAAGAAGTAAAAATTCAAGAACCCTAATTTCAAATGAAGATCACAAAATTTCCTTTCCTCAAACTATGCTTTGATACTAAATTCTGATGTGCTTAAAAGACCAAGCACATGAATACCAATTACAAATGGCGTGAATCAACAATTACAACTAACAATTGTCTTGATCAACAACTTTACAAAATGGCCCTAATTTATAAAAATTGAAGCCAAATGGATATATGGAACAAACAATGATATGAATATCAATGGATAACCATGGAAATGAACTAAGATTCCACTCAAATTGAAATGTTTCAAATATGAAAATAAGAACCCTAGATTCATGTGTATAAGAATAAGGAACCAACAAATTGCACTTAGATACTACTCACTAAATACAATTTGTGAAAACAATAAGAGATAATTGATATTACTCACAATCACTCTAGTTGGTTCTCACTACAATTTCATAAGAAAATGATAAGAGATCTTTGATTTTAAAGGCTCTCCCTTACGGCTTAAAGTGTGTATTTTTCTTAAAATATACAAAAGCGTCCATACAAACCCTAGTTAGCAAGTATTTATACTTGCTCCAATTAAGGTAAAAATGTTCAAAAAATTACAATATGCCATTAGGATGGCTAGTTCTAACAACAAAATACAAACAAATCATAAGTCCTAAAAATGAATAAAAGTAAGCTAGTTCAAAATGAAAAAATACAAGTACAAAAGATGGTCTTTAAATGGCCAGTTCTCCAAGTCAATTGAGCAATTTGTGGGTTGTTGGATGTGACTTCAAAAATATCCCGCAAGTTGATCATCGGTGCATGTTATTTTAGCCATCCTGTAAAGACTGATCAATGTACTTGTTATAGTGCAAAACCAAACATTATTAGGTAAAGAAAAATGAACATATGTGGATGTCTTGGTATCATACATCTAAATCAGGTTCCCTTACTACTAGGACCTTAGGGTAGATTCCCATCAATTATCCTACATCATTAATACCCTAAGTTATCCTATAAGCTATTAGGAAAATTATGACCTTAAAACCTACCCAATCTTATCCCCTTAGGCGTGGTGAATCAACACCAAAAATTAATTACAAAGCAACAAAACTTAACTATTATAAAAGGGGATGTATGGAGGCTAACCTAACAAAAAAGCCCCCCATTTCTCACGCCAATTTGAGCCCCCCCAATTTTCCCATTTCTACTCAT
>JBBMOL010001546.1:0-36745 GCA_037954665.1 Laguncularia racemosa | reverse complement strand
CCCTTTCAACCCTCTAGCATTTTCCTAACCCCCTCGAGCCCACAACATGATTTGCTTGTCTTTAAACTTCAATTAAGATTTCTTTCTCTTCGACCTCCTCAAAGTGTTTCTTCCATTAAGAAATAAAAAAAAGGGGAGTGAAAACTAAATGCAAGCCTAGGGATAAATAAATGGGACAGAAGCTGAATCCACTATCCAAAAAATAGGAAATCATCAAAGCTATTCAATACTAAGGAATCCTTGAGTGTAAAAAATTTAGTCGGAAATAGGGGTGGCAATCATTTACTTTTGATCACTAGCGGCGCCCCTAAGACTATGGTCGGCCCCCCTTTTAGACTCAAATTTTCAACCACAAACGTGGTTTTATAGAGATCACTCCTAACTCCCTAAACCTCGCTTAGTTTTTCCTCATCGGTGAAAGAAAATTTTGAAGCCATGATGGGTGAAATAAGAGAAAAAGGGGGGTTCAACTTAGGTGTTTTTGGTTGGGTGATTTTGTTTTTGGAATGGTGAGGTCTGGGGGATGGGGGGTTTTCTATCGGGGTTTTAGGAAGGCAAGAGAAGAGAAGATGGAACGAGGAAAAAATTGAAGAAGAAGGGAAAAAAGGAAAAGGGAAGGAGGAAGTAGGGGATGGGGGAACAACAAAAGACAGTTAACTTAACTTGGGGGGAAGCGACGTAAGGAGGAAAATGATTCATCCTGCTGCTGCTCCTGCCGTTCAAACCAGCGAGGGAGGGTTAGGTGTTGGGAAAAAAAAGTTTTAAATTTTTTTTTTCATTTATTATCTTTTTCCCAAAAATTTTTGGAATTATGGAAGTTTTTCCTTAAAACCCTAGCCTAGAAATAATTGTTATTACATTTTTTTTTAATATAACTTTTCTTAATTTTTTTGGGTTTCATTATACTGTCTATGTAATTTTGTATTTTAGCATGCCTAGGCAAAACCGTAATGTGGATGGGTATACCTTTCTATAAATTTTCCATATTTCAACACGCCTAAGTACACAGGAAATGTCATTCATCCATGTCCCCTTTTTGTGCACAATGCTATTTTTTGCACAAACAAGTACATGGGGCATGTACTTGATTGTTTTATCATGCTATTCTTCACAAACATTTTTCCTTTTTTTAAAATTATTCCTAAACCTAATTTCTATGATCTTAAGTCTATCTAATTTTTTAAAATTTTTATCAATTCCTAATGAATTAGGTGGATTAGTAAACTTACTAGATCAAATAGTTTTTTCCCAAAACCCCTTAAAATCGTTTGATCCCTGTGCTCGTTCCGCCTATTTTTTTTGGGTTTCTGGATTCTATCAATCATAATGTATATTGCAAAAATTCTTAATTCCATAATTATGAATACTAATTTGACCCTCGAAGCCCTTACCTGCTGTAATGGGGTTTTAAATCCTTATTGTTTTTTACTAGGTTACCTTAGGGTTCTCCAAAGAGTGTCACTTGTCTTTTCCCCTTTTGAAATGTAAAGAGAAGGCAATAGGTCAAACTGAGGTTATATACCCTATCCACAAATTGACCAATTTACCCCCCCATTTTTTATAAAATTCCCACTTTTGAGCTTATCTTTCTTATAGCAATTATTAAATAAATTTTTTTGATTTTTGGTTATTTACAATGTAATTTTTTAAGATAGAGAGGGTTTAAGGGCAAAAGGGGTGCCTTATCCAAAAAATTTTTCCCCCACTAGAAATCTTGTTTTCACTAAAAAAAAAATTAACTATTTTAGATTCAACTACTATAGTGTACACCATTTCCTTTTTCTATTCTTTTGATTTTCAAAATGCCTCAACACTTAACTCCTTTTTATTTTTTATTTTTGCTTTTTTTTTTTTACAATTGATGATGGCGGGTTTTTATTTTTTATTTTTTGTTAGATGAATGTGAAATAATTTAGTGTCAAGTTGCTAAGCCCCAAGATCCAAATTTTTCCCCTTTTTCCTCCCCTTTGGTAGTGGACAAAAAAACCGTACTATTTCACACCCCCCTTTTTAAGTAAGGTAAATGGTGCTTGCCTCCAATAGTTGTATTTTTGCTGTTACACCTAATTTAAACATTTCTTTCTATCTCAAAAAACCATTTTCAAATACCCATTTAGCTAAAATAAAGATGAAAATGCTTTACCCCATGCAAAATGTTTTAAATGTTTCCATTCAAGCTAAAAAGTCAAACCCCCTGGGAAAGATTAAGGGGATAAGTAATTATTCCTCTTAAATTTTAAAAAAAAAAAAAAAAAATACACGTTTAGAAGCAACAAAAAATGAAGGTGACTAAAGGGGGGAAGCCATAACTTTAAAGGGTTGTAACGTTACGAACCACGACATGGCTTAGAACTTAAGGTGAAAGAGCCAAGATGCTAGGGTTTTTTTTGGGGGGGGAGGTTAGATGTTGAGATGTCAAAGAATTAACCCCAAGCTTAAAGCATGGAAAAACCCAAAATAGTAGGGCATTACTAGTGATGCAGAACCCCCAAAACCCAAATTATTTCTTAGAACTCGTTAAACCCAAACAAATCAGAATTTGATTTCCCCCAAAAAAAAAAAAAAAGGTTTGTTCAAATTTCCCAATGATGGGTCGAATTTCCAAAAAAAAATAAAACCCACTCCTAGACAATTATATGATTTGCATAAGTGGTGATAGGTCGAATCCCCGAGATTGGTTAAAAATTATTTCTATTTAAGGGAATAAAAGGGGAAAAAAAAAATGGGGGGTTTTGTTTTTTTTTTGGAAAAAACAAAAAAAAAAAGTAAAATAAGGGAAAAAAAATCGGATATTAATAAAAGCCTAGCCAAAAAGGGAAACAAGATAGTTTAATTCTAGGAATTTATCATCGATGCAAATGTTCTCTATTTTGTTCCTAGATAAAAAGGTTTTGGTTATTAAAAAGCTCTAATAACCTATCTCTCCCTTTCTTCCTCGATAACCCCCAGACAAGCGCTTTGAAATTTTTTTTTCCCTTTTTTTTTAAAATTGGGTTAAAAAAACCAAAAAAAACCCTTTAAAAAAACCCAAAAGCGCCCTTTTAAAAGGGGGGGGTTTTTAAAAAAACTAAAAAACAATTTTTTGGCAAAAAAAAATTTAAGAATTTTTTTTAGGAAAAAGAAAAAACCAAACCAAAAAAAAAATTTTAAAAAGGCCCAAAAAAAAATAGATTAAAAAAAGAAAAAAACCTTTTTTAAAACATGGGTTTTTACACACCCTCCATAAACCCAAAGAAATTTTTGAAAAATTTTTTAATCTTTTTTTTTTTTTAAAAACCAAAAAACCCCTGTTTTAAATTTTGGCCCCCCTAACACACGGCAGTGGGTAAAGTCGTGCCCATCCTCTATGCATATTTCTTCAAAGTCTTCATCCGCAGCCCAGTGTGTACTACGGTTACACACACACGGCCAAATTTCATGAAATCCGTGCCTTCATCTTGTGCATTAATCTTCAAGTCTTCAATCCGTGTCAAGTGTGTACCACGGTTACACCCACGGCTTGATTTCAAGCCGTGCCTATCTGTGGGATGTTCCACAAAATGTCACCTTGGCACGTCTAGCTTTCCACCACGGCTCAAGCAAGGTTGCTGCCACGGCTTCCTCCAGGGTCGTGCCCTACGCGTGTTCTCTCTACTGTTCTCAAAGTCCTCATTTTCCGTATTCTTATCAGTGTGGGGCCGGTTTGCGCCATAGCCGATGCCTCAAAACCGTGCTTCCGATACACGGCCGTGTACTTCAAACGTATATCTTCCTATTGATTCAAAACCAAGTACACGGCCGTGTACTTCACATTACACGCCATGTACGTCCCTCCGGCGGTGTAAATCCTTGTCTTTGTACAAAGTTGTAGATGACTTCTCTAAATTTACTTAAATTTAGCATCCTTGACTCCATTTAATATGATTTATCACATAATAGACATTAAGGATCATTTTCTTATGCAATTCTATAAATCAATAATGATTTAACCAATTTTTTATACTATAAAGATTGAGCATAAAATGGCTCTATCAAATTCCCCCACTTAAACTCTTTGCCTTATCCTCAAGCAAGTTGCATCAATTCAATTGATAAAATCTGTCATTGATATATATAAACTTTCTTTTTATCATTCAAGCATCTATTCATTTGTAATTCATGACTTGTCAATTTTAATGTTCTACTACTTCATCCCAATTGGTTTTCCTGTGATCAATTACTATGGACAAATTCAATAGCTAATCTAAACAAACTCAAACTTTAATCCTAATTGTTTAGCAAAAGAATTTTTATTACAAAGTAAATACTTAATCCACTAAGGAAAAACAACAATTAAACTTCATTGGATTTTAGCAAATATATGATCCTTGCAGTAGAAAGTAAAAGCATTTGTATAAGGCTCTTTGCTAGATATTCTCCCTTTTTATACCATCTTTGTTTTTATTCAATGAATGTTCACATCATGTCCTTTTGATTTATTCAAGCATCTTTTTGACGGGTTTTTGCCGCTTCTTTCATGAACTTTTGCCTTTTTCACCTTATAGATATGTGAGTTCATTGGTCGGCACATCTCGAGTCTACACTCAAGTGGACCGGTTTTGAGATACCCTACGACTCTTCCTCATGCTAACATTCAAGTTTGGATTCTTTAACTCAATTACTTGAATTCTTGGAGTAATGGCTATGGCTTGATTTTCCCATTGTTTTTTTTTTAAGTGTTATTTGCTTTACATAAAAATTCAAAAGAGTATACAGTAGATAATATATCCTAGAAAGTAAACTTGTTTTATTTTTCACTTAGGGACTCGACTTACTCATAGGTCCTTCCAATTCTAAAGCTAAATAAAGTTAAATTTGTTTCTTAAAGATTTCACTACTTAATTTTACCTCCATTATTCTAATCTCAGCAGTGGGTTGAGTAAAACATTTGAACAGTCAATTTCACATTTTGTAGATGCTTATTACAAACATAGTACAATCTCGCAAGATTTCAATGATTAAAATTTGAAAAAAAAAATTTTAGTTTAAATTGCTAAGGACAAAAACATTCAAAGTATAGATCAATTTATATTCTCTATAATTTATTATCCTCTCCCCTACACTTAGCTGAAACAGTGTCCTCACTGTTCCGACATTTAGCACAATTGAAAAAGGAATTATCAACTCAAGGGGCATTAGAGAATAAGAGAAAGGTAAATACATGGTACTTCCCTGGTATTGGAGTTCTCCCCTCATGCTCTAGAAAGTATCATCTGATTTTGGTATCCTTGCTGCAGCTGGATCCTAAGTGTTCAAATCTACCCTAAAATCAAACAAAACTAAAAAAACCAAAACTAAAGCAAACAAAACTAAAAAAGACTTTTTTTTTTTTTTGTTTTTTACCTGGGTTGCCTCCATGAGCGCCTTTCTTTAACATCTTTGGCTAGACGTTCCTGGCTAATATTCGGATTAAGGATTTTGTTCCTGCCTTGGTACTGTGGTGATGGGTTAATTACATCAGTAACAAAAACAAGAGAGATATGTTAGGATGTTTCATGGCATCATAAATGTGAATTTTAATCACTTCACCATCAAATTCCATAGTGAGGGTGCCATCATTTACATCGTTTTTGTTGGAAGTCTTAGGAATGGTCGCCTAATAATATCAGTGTTGAAGATTGAGAAATCCTATTCGTCCATGTCAAGCACATAAATAATCAGCTGGAAAACCAACCATTGAATTGAACTTAATAATCCTCTAGAACTCCCTCAAGATAAAAATTGGACCTATTAGCAAGTTGACAATAATAACCGTTTCCTTTAAAGGGGACACATTTAAACGTTGATAAAAAGACAAAGGCTGAAATTTGATAGTTGCTCCTAGATCACACATGGCTTTTAACGATTCCAAGATTACCTATTTTGCAAGGAATGGTGAACATACCTGGATCCTTACATTTTGGGAGGAAGCTTTTCCTGAATATTAGCTGAAACATTTTCACTCACACTAATCTTATTCATTAACTGTTTCAGCTTTCTTTTGTTAGTGCACAAAGTCTTTGAGAAATCTAGATAGCATCGATATTTGCGTAATTGCATCAAAGCAAAGGAATATTACCTCGCTTTGCGAAAAGTTTCCTGAATACTCTTTTTCTTCCGCTTCATCTTGGATTTGCTAATCTGGAGGGTAAAAGTGGTGGTATCATGTGACCTTTGATGGCTCAACTAGAGAACTTGCTAATCTGGTTGTCCTGCTGGCTCGGAGTTGAAATTTATTAGCTTAGTCTCATTCCCACAAGAGTAGATGGGTTGTCCTTTTTATTGATCCCTGCAATGCTGTTCACTCTAAAGCGTAATTGCAATTAACGCTTTGCTTCGGGTTTGTAATAGTTTGAGAAGAGAGACTTACCTTGAGTTTCTAACCCGTTTTACGCTTGAAGCAAGGTAGCTTACCTGATTCTCCATGTTTGAATGCTTTGCTTTTATTTCCTCCTGTAATGTTTGGTATTCAAAAGCTAGAGACTTAACGATATCCTCAAGGGGATACCTGAGTGGAAGGAGATTGGGCGTAGTGGTTATGGCTTTGGCTGGAATTGGTTGAGACATGTTGAAGGGTTATTGCCATATCGGAGTTAGGTTGATCCCTCCATCCGGATTGTAAGTATTCGGAGTGGGGTCATACATTCTTTGGGGCTGTCCTGGTATCCCTCTACAGCACTTGGTGTGTTTCTTGATTGTCACTTGCAATGTGGGGAACATGTGGTCGGATGACTAGGTGTAGCTCAAATTCCTTAAGCTTTACCTATTGGGTATTTCCAAGAGCTAGCTGCTGACACAAGGCAGCGTAAGATTTGAAATTTGATGTCAAGGTTAGACACACTTACCTCGTTTACCTTCCTTGAGATGCATCATGCCTATACCCAAATTGTTGCGAATTGGCAAGCCATAATGGAGATCAATTCCACTAGCTTGACTAGGGGTTTTGTTTACGATGGTGCCTCCACTTGCAGCATCATCATCTTTCTTTCCATCGGGAGTAGGCCTCGTAGAAGTAATGGATAAGGAGTTGTTCAGATATCCCTATGTTGTGGGAGCTTGCAACAATTGCTTGAACCTCTCCCAATACTCATGAAGAGTGCTCGGTGTCCTTTGTTTTATACCAAAATTACTCTTCTACTTCCAGCGGCTTCTGGATGCGGGGAAAGAATTTTGTCCAAGAGTGTCCTCTACCATATCTGTTCATGTGGTGATAGAAACCTGGAGGCAAATAAAACAACCAATATTTAGCTTTTAGTTAATTAAGAAAATGGAAAAGCGCGTAGTTGATTTGGACTCGTCGTTTATTCCTTGCAAGGCCTCATACTAGAACCCACCTACTATATGGAACTCTTTCAATGCTTCAACTGAGGATTTCATTCTTAAGACCATGAAATGTAGGTAGCCAGATGTATCAAACCAGAATTTCATTCGAATTACTCAGTAGTTCGGGTTAGTGAATAAACAGTGGTTGTTGATTCACATCCGGTGCAGCCAACTCCCTTAAGGTTCTCTCGAGATTTGCAATGTCGTCCTCTTTTTCTGAATCAAAGGGATGAATCAGACTAGTCCGATACTAAGTTCGGTCCGAGGGATGATCTAGTTCTGTCGCAGCACTCTTTAGAGTCACCCACTTCTCAATCTCCTGAATTATAAGTTAGTTCACCTGGTATGGAAGAACGAGTCATACAAGAATAGAAATAAGAAATTTGACACCAATCCCCGGCAACGTGCCAAAATTTGATGGGTGTCGAATTCAACAAAAAATAAAAACTACTCCTAGACAATTATATGATTTGCTCATATAGTGGTGAGTAGGGCGTATCCACCAGGATTGGTTAAACTTAATTCTATTCAAGGAGAATAAAAGGGAAAAGAAAAAATGGGGGGGTTTTGTTTGTGAATCAAAATAATGTAAAACAAGGTAGAAAATCGGATATTAATAAAAGCTAGCAAAGGTTTCAAGATAGTTTAACTTCTAGTATTGAATCACTCGATGGCAAATGTTCTCTATTCTGTTCCTAGATAAACTGGTTATGGTTAAAAAACAAGCTCTAACAACCTATCTCTACTTACTTCCTCGAATAACCTAGACAAGCCGCTTTGAATATTACTATTATTGATTAAACAACCTTAGAATAGCGCTTAGGATTTAATCTATTCAATAGCATTAAGATCTAGAGAGACTCAAATTCATGCAGTAGATTATAAGTATATCCTATTTAAAAATGATCACACACCTCCATAAACTGATTCGATCATCTTTTTTAACCAAACATGTTATTTGCGTCACTAAGACTAGAAACATCAACAATTACGGATTTGACGTGCTAGGTGACATTATATTAACTTGCTAAATTGGTAGGAAGAGCTCTATTCATACCAATCAACAAAGATAATAATGACCAAAACATAGTAAGAGTTATGAATACTCGAAAACAAGAAAAGATTAAATACAAGTTCAATTAGACCTCACAATTCGTGGAGAATTGAACATTATGACCTTTGGCTAGAAAGTTTAGGCTTAGCTAATCATGTTCTTCAATAAAACGAAAAACAAAAGTAAAACATGTATGAACCCGGTTGCCTGCCCTTCACCTACAAGCTGATCAAGTCTTCAAGATCATAGATTCAAAAGTTGTCTTAAACCCTGAGGTTGGTTTCTATTTTAAATTGTTAGGGTGGATGGCATGTGAATCATTTTGCTAGCAAGTACGAAAATAATCTTTCCTTTTCAAGTAGATTTCGTGAAGTAAATGTTCGTCCAGCATTGCACCGCCCCTAACCACGGCCATGGGTAAAGTCGTGCCATCCTTGTGCATTTTCTTATCTAGTCTCAATCCGCCGGCCCAGTGTGTCTAACGTTACAACACACGACCAGATTCAAGACCGTGCCTTCATCTGGCATAATCTACAAAGTCTTCATCCTGTGTCCAGTGTGTACCACGGTTACAACCACGGCTAGATTTCATGTCCTTGCCTTCATATGGTTGATGTTCCACACTTTCTTCTCCTTGGCGTTCTAGCTTCCACCACGGCTCCAAGCACGGTTGCTCCCACGGCTTTCCACCACGGCCGTGCCTTAAGCCGGTCTACTCATATGTTCAAAGTCCACATTTCCGTCTTCTTGTCCAGTGAGGGTACGGTTTGCGCCTATGGCCGTGCTCAACCGTGCTTCCGATACTCGGCGGTGTACTTCAACCGTGTATCTTCTATTGATTCAAAACCAAACGTACACGGGCCGTGTACTTCAATTAAAAGCCCATGTACTTCCTCCGGTGGTGTAATTCCTTGTCCTTTAAACCATGTTGATAGATGATTCTCTAATTTACTTGAATTTAGCATCCCTTGACTCCATTTATACCTGATTTATCACCATAATAGAATTACAGTATCATTTCCTTATGATTTCTATAAATCTAATTAATGATTTAACACATTTATACTATAAAGATTGAGTTAAATGGCTCTATCACCCAAGACAGATGTGAAAAGAAACTCAAGTTATATTGAAAAATTACCCCTTGACCCAAGTTCAAAGTATTCTAGAACAATAGAAATAGGAAATTTAAAACTTGAAATACAAAAGATGAAATCAACTGGCATTCAACTCAACTCCTTATGCATAAAAAACAAGAAAACAATCTTCTTCTTATATTCCAATATGGAAATTCCAATTACCACTTAGCTCTTCCTAAAAACAAAAACTAAACAGCCCTATTTATAGAGTTTTTTTTTTCATCAAAATGTAAATCGAACTAGACAAATAAGGTGGTGTCGACTATTAACTCTTGTGACTCCTCGTATTTTAGCCACTTGGTTGGAAACCCCGTCAAATTTATTGCAAAGAGTTATTCAAAGGTTCAATGAATCTAGACATTACTATGTATGGCTAGACAATGAGATGGGTGAAACCGAAGCTATGATTTTAGGCCCATCTAAATTAATTGTACTGGGCTCTTTAAATCTCCAAGCTTGCATAGCCCATTATCAACCCATTTTTGCACAAATAATTGAAGTTGTTCCTTTGGTTTTTGTTTGGGCCCTGGTCACTTGGTCGGCAAAATCTCCAAGATGATTCTCCAAGGTCACTTTCTTTGAACATTAGTGGCATGCAAAGTAGCATTTGTTTCATTTTTCCCCTCCCTTCCAAAAGGTACATCAATTGCGTGTAAGGCATTGTCATTGATCTTCGCAACAACTTCAAAAGGCCTGTATTCACGAGCATCCAATTTTGTTTTTCCCTTTTGAAAGGTATCCTTCCTTGCGCATATGAACCTAAACCAATCTCCTGGTTCATATTCACACCCATGTGCCTTCCTTTATTAAAACTGAGATGCAATTTGTCATTTCGCTTGTCTATCTTTTTTTCTTGCTTTGTCATGAATGGAGATTTAACCATTTCTACTTTTTTATGTCCTCTATGTATTAAATATTTCACTCAAAGAATAGCAAAAGATCCAAGAGTTAGCGGATTAAAACCTACCACATTTTCAAAAGGAGGAAAACCTAGTGGTAGATTGCACACTCCTATTATATGCAAATTTCAAACAAAAGGTAGATTTTCTTCCCAAGTTTTAATATTCTTACTAATCAATGCACGTATAAGGTTCCTCTCAAGTGTCCTATTTACTACTTCAGGTTTGCCCATCAGTTTGAGGGTGGATGCAGTAGAAAACAATAGTTTAGTACCAAGTTTGGACCAAAGCACTCTCCAGAGTGGCTCAAAAATTTAACATCCCGAATCGGGACACAATGGTTCTTAGGATGCCATGCAAACGATTATTCTCGAAAGAACTCAAATCAGCAAGATGCACAGCATCCATCAGTTTTATGACATGGTATGAAATGAACCATTTGGAAAAAACGATCCAACAACTACTAAAATTTGAATCTCGGCCTTTTCTGTCTTAGGTAAGACCCAAAAACAAAATCTTTAGAAAATATCAAACCCAAGGATGGAAGTTACTAGCAAGGGCGTGTGTAATACATGGGGTGAGTTCTAGCATTTAGCTTGTCTACATGAAATGCAACTAGAACAGATTTTCCGCAACACTTTAACGTCATTTTAGGCCAAAAGAAGTGTCCTTGCAAGAGGCTCAAGGTTTTATAAATGCCAAAATGTCCCAATAAAGACCTCCAATATGAGCTTCACGGAACAAGCAATTCCCTAATTGAACTATTAAGCTACGCAAATTCCTCCTTTAAAAAAGAAAATCACTTAGGCTTATAGAAATCACGGAATGCAGTATCTCACAAGCATTATAAAACATTAGAGAAATCACTATCATGTGCATACAACTCCTTCAAATGTTCAAATCCTAACAACTTCATTGAAAGAGTAGAGATTAGGCTACCTTCTAGGGTAATGAATCTGACTACAAAATATTCTCTTTACCTTGCTGATATGCGAATACATATGGAAAGGTTTCAATGAATTCCATCCATTTGCATGACGCTTGTTCAGCTTACCTTGTCCTTTCAAGTCTTTTAATGACTCATGATCTTGTATCAATCACGAACTCTTTGGTAACAAATTAGGTTACCATGTCTCCAATGCCCTCACAAAGCATAACAACTTCACTTATCATAAGTTGAGTAGTTAGTTGTGCTCCATTTGCTTTTCACCTAATATAAGAACAAGGGCCTCTTTTTTGACCAATAAACTGCACCTATACCATATCCCCAGAGGCCATCAATTCAATTTCAAAAGTTAAATCATAGTTAGGCGCCTCAACAATGATGCACTACTCAACTTTTCCTTTTGCAAAGAAAATGCATGTTCTTGTTCCTTACCCCAAATATACCCCTTATCTTTTTTCATGATTTCAATTTAATGTGAGCAGCAATTGTGCTAAAATCTTTGACAAATCTCCTATAGAAACTTGCCAAGCTATGGAACACTTCTCACATCACTGACGGTCTTAGGTTTCGGCCTTTCTTGGATAGACTTACTTTTTCACTATCTGCTTTCAATTACCATTTGTACTCACCACATAACTTATGAAAATGATGCGATCTGATGCAGAATGGAGACATTTCTTCATGTTAGCAAACAACTTTGTACTTATGCAAAGCATCAAACCACATTATTAAATGCTAACCATGATTCATCAACGGATTTGCTATACATAAAATGTCATCAAAATAGACAACCACAAACTTTCCATTGACCTCACACAAAATTGGTTCAACATTAAGCGCATTAAATGTACTAGGTGCATTGGTTAGGCAAAGGCATTATAACCACTCTTACAATCCATGTTTGTTTGTAAAGTGGTTTTCCACTCAAATCACCTAGTTTCATTCTAATTTGGTGATTAAACCACTGTAAAAAGACACATGCACCATGCAAACTCATCTAACCAATGTCATCTAACTCGAGGTATAGGGTGTCGATATTTTTCCGTTATTTTGTTGATTGCTCTACAATCCACACCAATTACGCTAACTTTCCATACTTTTTTGGTACCAACAATACAGGTATGCACTGGCTTAGACTTTTCTTATATTGTCCCTTTATCAAAGATGTCATCACTTGATTTTGTTGTTCTTTTGTTTTCCTCAAGATTGCTTCTTATGTCGGCCTATTTGGAATGATGGGCCTGGAATGGTTCTATGATGTTCTTCCCCTCAAAGGTGGTAAACCTGAGGTTAATCATCAGGAAAAACATCATTGTATTCCTGCAAAACACATCAACAACCAAAACTTGGCAAGAAGGGTCAACGTCATTAGTAGAAAAATAAAGCCCTCCTTGTACAAAGTACAATCATGGCCTATGAGTGATTAAAAGACTTCCTCATGTCCCTCATTTTTGCATTGAAAAACTCATTTTGTTCTTATCGTTTCTTTCATATAGCTAAATGCTCCTCACTTCACTCTCTCTTTTCATGCTTCTTCTCATCTTCTTTTTTCTCAATTTTCTCTTTTTCTTTCCACTTTTCTTTTCTTTTTCTCTCTTACTCTCCTGAGACTTCTCAAGTTGCAATTGATCTTCAAAGATCTGTTTAGGATCAAAGGAAGAAGAGTTGCTTTTTGCTTCTGTCCCACCATGTACCTATTAAGATACCCATCATGGTTTACTATCCTATCCACTGGCCATGGCCTAACTAAAAACAACTGACCAAGCTTGCATAGGAAACAACATCATAGGTACCTCATATGGTACCTTCTATAGCAAATGGAACCCTCACTTGTTTAGTAACCTTCACTCCCCACTATTGTTAATACATGCAATTTATAAGGTCTTGGTTGTTTAGTAGTTTCATCCCAACTTATTCACAAATAGAGTACTGGCCACATGCACATAACTCACCATCAATTATCAAAACTACACCTTTCCCTTAACTACGCACCTAGTATTATAAAAAGATTTTCCCTTTGCAATCTAACCCCTCACGATCCTCTTTCACTTGCACGTTAAGAGCACGTCTGGTAACCAACAATTGTCCTCGGTAGGCAATCAACATCACTACATTATCCAAAGGAAGGCATCTCAATCCTCCATCATCACTTTCATCATCCATCTATTACCCCATTTCACACATCCACCATTATCTTTTTATTTGGGCATTGAGATGCTATGTGCCCATACCTCAAACACCTAAAACATTAATGTCACGGCTTCTAGAGTTTTGGACAGAAGTGACCTTTATTTCTTATGTCAAATGATTGAGATGGTTGTGCCTTAACATCCTTCTTTGTTTGGGCAACCTTGTTTTCATTTATCCAATTCGACCCTCCAATTATTTGTTTTGAGCGAAAATGTGTTGGCTTGTTTCCCCTTTGATACGAACCACGCCAACCCGTGTCGAAACCAATACCAATAAGTTGGAATTCGTTGCCTAAGACGCCCAAACATCCTAAAGTGGAACGCGAACCGTTGTCTATAACGGACAAGAAACCTTGGTATATGTGAAGACGCCACAATCGGATGAAAAGGCCGAAATGATAAAGTCGGGTTGAATACGCCACAGAAACTCATCCGATAAGTCTAGTTAGTTCTGATAGAACTAAGTGAGGTGCTCTCAAAAGTGTTTATTGTTCAAAGATGTAAATTCTTGGTTGTTATAAACCCTAGGAGCTTTTTTACTAGGGTTATAATTCGATGAAAAACAAGTCTAAAACGACGCTAGCTTAGATAAGTTGGTAAAAACACGAAAACAGAACAAGCTGGCCCGACAGGGGATACACGGCCGTTTACTTTGGCCGTGTACTTTTCTGTGCACATTCTGGTTACATACACACCGTGTACTTCCGGTCATGTATCTTTCTGCGGATTTGCATGGTCTCATAACCACAGCGTGCGTTTTAGCTCGTGTATCTAGCCGTGTATGAATTCTGTGCAATCTTGGAAGTCCTACACGGCCGGTGCCTTGAACATACACGCCCTCTTCAACCCATGTCTGGTGTAACTTGTTTATAAAAGCAAGGTCTTCCATGGTTGTTCCAATTCAGTTCCAACTTCATGATTGACTTCCAATCTTTCCGGTTCCATGGACAAACCTTTATCAAAACGTTTAAGAAGTGCTTCCTTGAATCGTTTCGCTTGATTTCTTGTGATCGGTTCAGGCTGCATCTCACAGGAGATCCACATTTCTTCTTCCGGTGGTCTCATCATTCCCCTTCTCTTGAAAATAGGATTTGTCCCTCAAATCATCACCTACTTCAAAAGGACTCAGATCAGGAACATTTTAAATTGTGGCACTTAACTTGTTACTCACCAGGCAAATCTTTCTTGTATGCATTGTCGTTGATGCGCTCAAGAACTTGAAAATAGTCCATCGCTCTTGGAAGTAGTTTAGATTGACGCTGCACGGGAACACCGCTCTTTACGCTTGTGAACCCAAAAACCCAATCTCTCAGGTCAAAAAACAGCTTGTCGACGACCCTTGTTGGCTTGTTTCACATACTGCTCTGTTCATAGCTCTATGTTACAGCCTGCCTTCTCGTGGATTGTTTAACAAATTCGGCCTCTTCGTGCCACTAAATTACATAGTCGGAAATAGGCAAAGGTTAATTAAATCCAAAGGAGTTAGTGGATTAAAACCCATACCAAATTTCATAAAGGAGAAATTTAGTAGTAGAATGCACTGTACGATTATAAGCAAAATTCAACATGCAGCAAACAATCCTCCCAACTCTTAATATTCTTTTTAATTATAGCCCTCAACAAAGTAGATAATGTTCTATTCACTACCTCAGTATTGGACGTCGGCTGTGGATGACAAGTGTAGAAAAAATACTTAGTTCCTAACATAAGCCAACAAGGATCTTCACAAATGTAGCTTTAGAACTTAGCATCCCTATCTGATACAATTGTTATCGGCATACCTGGCATCGCACAACTTCCTTACAGATAAATTAGCAATATTACAAGCATCATCCGTTTTGTGACAAGGGAATGAAATGTGCCATTTTTGAGAATCTATCAACAACATACAAAAATAGATCCCGACCATGTCTAACCTGGGTAATCCTAAAACAAAGTCCAGGAAATATCATAACCCATGGCTCATTGAGGAATGGGAAGTGGAGTGTAAGCCCTTGAGGTGGACTCTAGATTACGCTTGCCTACACGTGACACATCACTCACCAAATTCCTATCATATCTCTTTTATGTGAGGCCAATAGAAGGTTCCTGCCAATACAACCTATGTTTTTAGGCTATGCCATTTGTCCTTTAACCCGCCTCCATGAGAATCCCTCACTAGTAATTCTCTAAAGGAACAAATTGGAATGGCACAGTTTACTATCCCTAAACAAGAATCCTTCAATGTTTATAAAATTTTCCATGCCTACTCTTCTTCACCAATACACATACTCTTCACAAAACCTCGATCAGCAGCATATAACTAATTAATGTGCTCAAAAACCAAGCAGTCTAGAAACTAAGAGTAGAGATAGAGTATACCTTCTAGATAGTGCATCAGCAACGACATTCTCTTTTACCTTGCTGTAGTGGTAAACATATGACCAATGTTCGATGAACTCCACCCAACAAGCATCGCCTTTTATTCAGGCTTGTGTTGGCCCCTTCAAGTACTCTAAGGATTCTATGTTCAGTGTGGATCACGAACTCTTTCGGCCAAAGGTATGTTGCAGTCTCTAGGGCTCGAACCAATGCTTATTGCTCCTATCGTAAGCAGGGTAATTCAGGGTACCCCACGTAGCTTCTCGCTAAAGATTGCAATCGGTCTTCTCTCCTGCTTAAGCAACTGCTCCAATACTAATCATTGATGCATCGCACTCATTTTCAAACATTTTACCAAAGTTAGGTAAAGCAAAGTAACAGCGCTTTAGTCAGCTTTATTTTGAAGGCGTCTGAAAGGATTATCTTGTTGCTCTTCCCATTGAACCCCACGTTTCTCTTTTTACCTCAGTAAGTGTGCTGCAAATGGTGCTGTATCCATCACAAATCTCTGTAAAACTCGCTAGTCCATGGAAATTCGCACATTATTACATTGTTGGACTAGGCCATTCTTGGATCGCAGAACCTTTTTCTTCGTCAACTGTATTTCCTGTGCACTAACAACAAAACAAAAGAATACACAAGTTTATATGTTGCAAAAAGTGCACTTTTGATGGTTAGCATATAAATGTTACTTTCGAAATTCTAAAATCATCCCTCAAATGGAGCGGGGGGGTGGGGGGGGGGGGGGGGGGGAAAACATTATGATTCTTCCAAACTCTTGCTGTAAATAAGAATATCATCAAAAAAGTACAACCATAAAATTTCCAATAAAAGTCATCAAAACTGGCTCATATTCTCACTAAAAGTACTAGGTGCATTAGTTGAACCGAAAGGCTTTACTAACCACTCATACCAAATCCATATTTTGTCTTAAATGCTGTTTTCAATTCATCACTTCTTCTTTCTATTTTGGTGATATCCACTTTCAAATCAATTTTCGAAAAGTCTCTAAACCCATGTAATAATCTATCATGTAATCTAAGCGAGGATGGTTGGACGATACTTTATCATAATATTGTTGTGGTGTGGCCAATCAACACACATTCTCCATGTCCCATCCTTCTTAGGCACCAAAAATCACAGGCACTGACATGGACTCATGCTCTCTCTCACGTACCCCCTCCCATCTCCATTAGTTCATCGAACTGCCTTTGGAGTTCCTTTGTCTCCTCCGGATTGCCTTAAGATGGTTGTTTGGAATCAGATGCCTGGGTACATGATCAATCTGGTGCTCAATTCCATGAGAATTGGTGGTAATCCCTTTAGAATCTCCTCAGAGAAACAGGACTTCTTCAAGTACTACCACAAGAGATACAACACATAGGCAAAGAGTATGATTATTCGTTAGTAGTCAAACTTGTTTCTTTAAAAACCAGCAAAACAACATAGGTTGCCTCATCACTTCGCTCTCCTTATACACTCGCTTTGCCACACATCTCCATTTTGCAAGGCTCGCTCTCTCCTTTTCACTCACCACCAAAAGTTGACCCCCTTCACTGGCCTTCACACTCTTTCCAACCTTCCTATCCTTTTCCTTTTGATCTTGGTCTCTTATATTCCTTTTTTTCTCATTATCTTTGCTCTCTCACTCTCACTCTGCTTTCACTCACCTTATGGTTTTGCAAAAGACTGTTGTAGCCGGCAACTGGTTCTTCATACACTTGTTTGGGTGTTAACGGTATTAAGATTAAAGCTTTTCCCTTGAGTGAACAAAGTGTATTATTGTTAGAAAAGCCTTCATGATCAACTTCCTATCAAATTGCACGGCCTTCCAACAATACGACATGCTTGCATGGCCACTACATCGATAACACATCATCCTCCATATCTACCAATGCGAAAAACCAATCAGGCTTGCTTACTCACCTTAGTCTCACACTATCATTCAACCACTGCAAGTGATATGGACTAGGGTTGTCTAACAGTTTAGGCCCAAGCCTTTCAACAATAAAATTGCTCACCTACATTAGTGCAACTTCCCCCATCAATAATCAAAATACAAATGTGATTCTCCTTGATAAACATCTAGTATGAAATATATTCCTCTCTTGGCACCTCCTCTTTCTTCCTTCACCTGCACATTCAAAGCTCGCTTCACTACTGCCACCTGCCTTCCTATTGCAGGCTCCTCATCATCACTTAGCTCCTTAATGGAGGCAGATCATCTTCTTTCACTAATCCCCCTCAGTCTCTTATACTCACTATCATCACAAAATCATTTCACATGATTATTTAGACATTGACTAGCAATATGGCCTCTACCTTGGCATTTAAAACATAGAACTGTCAATGATTTCTAGTTGTAGAAGATTCAGGGTTACCTTGTTTACCAGAGTAGTGATGAACACCGTTGCCACAGCATCCCTTTTGGTTTGGTAGGTTAAAGGCTTTTCTTCTTTCTTCAATTGGTTGGTCTTCCTAAGTGGTTGAACCCCTTACCCTGTGGAAACCGTTGCATTTACTACTTCCTTTCCTTTTTGCTGGTTCTCAACCTTTATAGCATGTGAACTCTCATATCCTCCAATTCTACATAAGCTGCAATTCAACCACATTTTGGATTTTCTATTCAACCCGCAGAAACCTAGCCATTGTTGCTCTTATCCTCCTCTACATTCACCCTAATCATGTGACTTCCAATCTCCTTGAAATACTCATCTACACTTCGGCTTCCCTGCCTCAGGTTTGCAACTTGTGTGCTATTCACGATAGTAATTCGCAGGCACAAAAGGCATACTGCATCACTATTTTCATCTCTTCCACAAGACTCAAATTGGTGGCTCGCACACTCCTTCTTCTATTCAACAATTATTGATCCCACCCACATTATAAGCCATAATCTATGAAAACTCATTGGCAGCCATGTTTTACTTTCTTTCTCCCACTATAGTTGTGAAACAATCAAATACCACCTCTACTTCTTCTCCCACTCTAAGTACGACCTCGGCGATCTTTCTTCCCTTGAAAGGTGGAATCTTCATCTTTATGCTAATATTGAGCATCTCTTTATTCGATCTCCTCTATCCTGCCCCAATCCCTAGTTCCTCTATTCCGGACACTATAACCTCTATAACTCCCGAAGAAGGCTCATCAATAGTCTATCATCTGTCATTTCCTCTCCAACCCTAGGTACTCTCTTGATTGACTCTCCTTTTCCCTTCGACCTTGGAATTCGTTTGTGGATTGCTCTAGTATTCGCTCTTTCACTTCCTCATGAATTTGTTACATCCCTCTTGGTAACATCCTCTTCATTCTCTCCCCTCAAGCCTCAATTACTATCCTGGCATATTACTTCCCATCTCAACTTCAGGAGGATGTTGTCTCGGACATTGTACCCTGCAGAAATAGTATTAGTACTAACACATATAAAAATTTTTAATTTTATCCTCCCCTCACGATACACTCCCTTACGTGTTTTCGCTCAAATGATGATATCATACAGTCTACTCGTGTATTCTCAAAAATAATAATGTATCAACTCGCCAATTTCCTTCTTCTCATTTCTCTTGGAACTAACCCAAACTACACCAATTTCCTTCCGTAGAATTCAAAAAAACTCTAGGGTTCGTCAAAATTTTCCTTATTTTTTCTATCCGAATTTTTTTTTTTTTTTGTCTTGGTTGTTGCTCTTGTTCCACTTTTTTTCTTTTCTCTTCTTTTATTTTTTTTTTGTCGTGATTTTTACGTTGTTTTTTTTTTAACAATCCCCTAGTTGATATTACTCTATCAAAAGACAATCAGTTTACTACGTAAATTGAATACGATAATTGATATGAACGAATGGAGTTAGGGTTTTTGATATTACCTTCCTCAACCAAACTTGATGTTTTGACAAACCTAAGCTCTGATACCAAATGATACAAACTTCGCTAACCCATGACATAACCCCAATACCTCACACCTACGCCTCTCAGGAATTCCGTTGCCTAAGACGCCAAACACCTAAAGTGGACCACACACGACCAGTTGTCCCTATAGCGAGACAAGAAACCTTGGTATAATGTGAAGACGCACAATCGGGGATGAAAGGGACGATTGATTAAGTCAGGATGAACGCCAGGGAAGTCATCCGATAAGTTCTAGTTAGTTCTTGTAAGAACCATGAGAGGTGCCTCTCAAAGTGGGTTTAATGTTCAAAGATGTAAAATTCTTGGTTGTTCTAAACCATAGGAGCTTTTATACTAGGGTTACAAATTAATGAAAAACAAGTCCAAAAAATAGTAGCTTAGATAAGTTGAATAAAAACACGAAACAAACAAGTGGCTGGCAGGGGATACACAACCGTGTACTTTTCTGTCCACACCTTTCCGGTCAACATACTCGGACCGTGTTACTTTTGGTCGTATATTTTCTTTAGATTTGCTTGTCTCCTTAACGCTCCGTGCCTTTTAAGCCGTGTATCTAGATGTGTATGGTTCTGTGCAATCTTGGATTTCCTAACACGGCCGTTGCCTTGTACATACACGCCCTCTTCAACCTGTGTCCGGTGGCCTTGTATAAAGCAAGGCGGTTTCCCATGGTTATTCCAATCTTCCAACTTAATGATTGCTCCAATCCTTTCCCGGCTTCATGGAATCCTTTATAACCATTAGTGCTTCACTTGAATCGTTTTCACTTGAATTTAGTGTGATCGGTTCCATGCGGCTCATTCAAGAGGATCCACATTTCTTCTTTCGGCTTGGCTCTATAATATATCTCATTCACCATTCCACTTTGCGACATGTAATTTCCTTTTATCTTATTAGCCATGTGCACCATATATTCTATCTCTACATAGTGTTGCAAAACTCCACTCTGTCGGCTATGTCCTTATTAAGTCATTGAGGAAACATTGCCATGGTAGCCTCTCTATCTTCCGCTATATTTGCTCGAATCATCGCAATCTCCATTTCCTTGTAGTATTCCTCCACACTCCTTTGTTCCTTATTATAAGGCTTTGCAATCTTTGGTGCCAAGTCCCTAAATTATTGGCTTGGAACAAACTGCTTCATGTTAGTGGCCTTTCCATTGTTTTCAACCTTAAGTTTTGGATAGGGTCTTTCGACCATTTCTCACTCTTATTACAAGTAGTTGATCCTACCATACAAATGCTTATTATCCAAACTCCACCGCTGCAAGTTATATTTTCTTTTCCTCCGAGTATTAAACTGTGACATTGAAGATTATTTCTACTTTTCGCTCAGACTCCATTAATGCATCCAGATCATTCTTCCCCAGATAGGATGATTTTTCATTTTGATACTCCCAATATTTCTTCAGATCATTTTGGTTCCTCCTACCGGCTTCCATAATTTATACCTTCATTGACTAAGGTAGCTAGATCGTCCAAATTCCTCTTTCAGGGACTCTTCTACATATGAGGTGTAGGTTGCTCCTTACCCTTGGATTGTTTTAGGCATCCCCTTCACGCAGGCCAATTGATCTCTGTTTTGTAACTTCTCAAAGTGTCATTCATGTTGCCAAGAATAGTTGAATCCTCTTAAACTGTTGTTGCATAGACTTTGAGAAGAAATTCTTGGTCTTTTGGTGCATTATCCACTTCCTTCCATTTTGCAATCTGGAAATATATAAAAAAATAAAAATAAATAACAAACAAACACAATAGAACCTTACAAACACTCACCTCATGTGTTTCCCTTGTTAGTAATTAGCACTTCTCTCGTGTGTAACTCAATTGGCTCTTTACCCTATCCAGCAATCTTTATGATTTTATAGTAAGGCTATATAAAAACAAAAATTTGACTTAAAGTATTCAATTTTTATCAGAGAATCCTAAAATTAAGCAACAAGGATATGTGAAACAAAACTAGAAGCAAAAGTAACATAACCATACGGAAAAGAACACAAACTTGATGTATATGATGACTAGTAAGAAATAGAATGGACAAATACTGAATTTAAGAAGAAAACTCTGTATTTCCTACAATTAACACCTCAAACTCTTTAAGAAACAGATTTTTTTTTTTTTTTTTGCAAATCAGACTTAATAGAGGTGAGTCGATTCTACACAGCCCAAAGACTCAATTATCACAAAATCAAATAGAGGATCACATCATAATCCACATTGAGATTGGGTATGGATTTAATCCTTTAACTCCCTTAGATCTTTTACCCTTGCCTCCTAAGAATTTGTTGTTGTTGATGGAAAAGAGAAAAGCAGAGTTAGTCAGCGGAATTGCGTGCCAAAGCTCGAGCTAAATTGAATAAAGAAGAATGAGCAACTATGCTCGACAAGCAAATAAGGGTCGTGTCCAAGCCTACCTTTTAACCTGGAGACTGAGTCTTGTTACATTTGAGGAAAAAGAAATGGTTTGCTACACAGCGAAGTTCTAAATTCATCACCGGGGTGTCAGACCTTTTAAGTGCTGGAGCACATCAACGACAATGCTTACAAACTCCAATTTTCCAAGGTCAATATGACGGTAATGTATGGCACTACTTTTATTGTTTCTGATATTTCGTTTTATGATGCAGCGTGTTTTGAGGACGAATCCTTTCGAGAAAAGGGGGGTATGATAGAGATCAGGACGCATCCAACATTCGGTAGCTAGTTCAAATCCAATGATCCTTTACAGGTAATCGAGGTCCTATGACACGATCACGAACCAAGCGAATGAAGGAGGCATTGCAAGGATTGATTATGGAATTCTGGAGCAGAGGGTGTTCTCGACACAACTCTAAACCAGTCCTAAGACTCATGAATATCATATATCAAAAGTGGGACGAAGCGGAGGACATCAGTAATGGATAGACGACCTTAACGTTGCTTTTGTCTTTTCATTTCAAAGCCGGCCCTGGATGTATTTATGCCGCCAGCTTATATTTATGAACATTTTAAACTCCTTGGTAGGACATTTGAAAAAGGTCACATCCTGCTTTAATTTATAACCATTATAAATACTCTTTTGGTAGGACATTTGTATGGTCACATCAAGTCTTATATTTCTTGACCATTATAAAACTCCTTTGGGAGGACATTTGAAAGGTCATTTTCAGATGTTGAATGAAAATCATTTGACGGGAATTCTCTCTTCCTTTGGTTATTGGCAATAGAACTACTTAGGTTTCTTCATCTTAACGCTTGGAGGATATCGATCTTGGATAGAATTAGGGTTCTAATTGGTCAGGTTCAATTAGGGTCGGGTTTACGCACAATAATGATTCAATTTCGATTCTTGGGTTTTGAATCCTCTTATTGATCGTTGAGTATTAGATCAAAATCTAGGTTAGCGTCAATGTAGCCGGTTTTTGCCACTAAAGGAAATTACAAGTAAACCCTCGTATGCTGATGTGCCTTACTAATTGGATAGCAAAACATTAACATGTGGCGTGGTCTCTAAATATCACAAACGATCCACCAAATCATGAATATTGAGTGTAATTTGATGTAAGGAACATGCAATTATATAAATATCAAGTGAAAACAATGGAAACGAACTTAAATTCTATCAATTTGAAATGATTCAAATCTGAAAATGATGAAACAACCCTAATTCACATAGCAAAGAAAAATTCCAACAAATTGCACGTAGATTTACTCACTAAATCACAATTGAAAAACAATAAAGAGAAGATTGATATTAATCACAGTCTAGTCAAGTTGGTCAACTAAAATTTCAACTTAGAAATTGATAGTGATTCTATTTGCATGCAAAGGGAAAACCTCATGGAAAAGAAAGTGTATTTTAAACAAAAATGTTAATAAGTCCCTCTAAACCCTTACTTAGCAGTATTTATAATTTCTACAATTAGGGTAAAACAACAAAAACAAATTAAAAATAAGCTATCCAATGACCGATTCTAAAACATGAATATACAAGAAAAAATAAGTCTTCAATTGGTTGGTTCTTTACTTCATATTACATTTTATGGACCGGTTCTTCTTTGATTTATGTAGGTCCATGAATAACTAAAAAACTGTGCTATATAGTGTTTTTCACCATCTAGTAAAAATCAATATAAGTGTACTGTGGGAATGCACAAACAAATATGTAATAGAAATGAAGTTACTGAACAATATTCTTAGGTATGCATTGTTCAAAAGAGAACCTCATCACCAATTTTGTTTATACTTTTTGGCTCTTGCTTTGGTGATAGGTCCTATAGGAATTTTAGTTCCTTTCATTTCCTCAAGCCTTAGGGGAATTTACCCTCAAATATGTTAGGTCTTCATTGAAATTATCGGATAATAACAAGTGGTGGTCTGAACATTATAAATGTAGCAGAGACTTGTATCTTCAGGTAATTTATCTGTAAAAATATCACTGTAGTTAGCTAGTACCCCTAAGATACATAGGGGTTGGTAGCTCTCGACCCCCATCTATTAGATATACCTCATTAATAATAAATTTAACTGGTTTATTTTCTGCTATGGACTTCCATAACTCAAATTTGTCCCCCTATAAGGTCTTTTTCTTCTCAGTTTGATTATATGTCTCTGAACCTCTTAGTCCTCTAAAGGTTTGCTCTTGCCTCTAAAATTTCTTGGACCTTTGAAGCTTTATTATCTTGCCTCTGTCCTCTTAGGTCCTTGAAGGTTGACTTATCTGCCTTGAAACCTTGGAACCTCTATTGGTGACATTAGGTTCAACACTATACGTTTTCCCTCTTGTTGGAACGTATAAGTATTTCTATAACCATCATGTAATACCTTTTGGTTACCAACTAGGCCTGCCAAGCATTATATGAGATGCACACATGGGAAGTGTGTCACATATATTTCATCATGATATTTTTCCCTTATACTGAAAGGATTCACTAGCCCCTGGGTACACATCGAGACTCCCCTACTCAATCAACATTTACGGTTTTAGATGTGGGGTAGTTACAAGTTTCAATTTCGATACTAATGATTGCCAGCATACAACATTGTACTATCACCCCTCCGAAACATCAATAATAATAGAACATAAATCTACCTTATTACCCTATAAGAAGTGTTGAAACAACGTTTCTCATCCTACTCATCATCAAATGGTAGGAATGAAGTCAAAGCTCAGAAAAGTGCATTAGTAGTAAATACAAATCACTCATCTTGGTTATTAACTACATGACGGATTCCCATTAAACAATAATGTTCGCCATGGTTGATGAATTGAGTTTATAGAAAGAAAAATTTAAGGCAGTGTAGTAGATTCACCAATCAACCTTTTTATGCCAACAAACAACAATCACTATGCCATGGTCTCTATCAACTTTAAGACACAAAATACAATCCACTTAAGTTTCAACACCTACGGCACATTGTAGTTATCGCAAAAATACAAGTAGAAGCAATAAAAAACACTTTTTCAAATGGTAACTTATTTGTTCCAACTAAGCCACAATGTGTTTAAGGGAATTAATACATAATAACTTCCACACTTAATATTAGTTCTGAAATCTCAAAACTTCTCATTACACCACACCCCTTCTACCTTCACACGGCACATACACAATATACATACCACTGCAGTAACCTTTCACCATAACAACAAAACACCCAAAAAACCCCCCAACTACAAACACGTTGCAACCCTTCACTACACACTCACTCTTCACTACGGTGTAAGCATAACACACATAATCACACTCCACTTCCAATCACGGCAATCAACACCACAAATTGCCCAACACTTAATGGAAGTATCCCACAAAATGGTAAGAAACAATTCAAAAATATTCAAGTGCAGTAAATCAACATACACAATAACACTTCATCTTAAAGTTTGTTCTTTGAAATCAAATTGTTCTAAATTATCTATAGCATAGAAGGCAAAATGAAAAGAATTATGCTCCACTTCGAATTCCTGCAAAGGAAAAGTGTATTACAACATCAACACTACTCAATGATCAAAAATTCAAATTCAAGGCTTCCCTTTCCTTGTGGTCACACAAAGCACTCACGGCAAGATGAAGACAACAAAAGTTCAATTTTTTGAAATTCCGCTTCTACTTTCGCAAAAATCAGGTATATAACAATAAAATGGACAAGTAAATACTTCAATTCCACTTCAAAACAAACTCCAAATTAAGAAATGGAAAATTCAAGAACCCTAATTTCATTTGAAATTCACGCAAATCCCTTTCTCCAAAACCTTTGCTTTGATACCAAAGACTATGATGAGCTTGATACCAGATAAGATGTTGTGCATACTAATTGGATAGTAAAACACATCAACAAGTGGCGTGAACGGACAAATCTAATCAACAATTGGTGTGATCACTTACTTCACAAATGATCCCCAAATTTATGAGATTTATGTTAAATTGATGTAAGGAACAAGCTATGTATATAATATCAATGGCAAAACAATGGAAATGAACTAGATTTCACTCAATTTGAAGTGAGTTCAAATATGAAAATGAAGAACCCTAATTCACCACGGACAAGGACAAATTACCTAAAAATTGCTCTTAGATATACTCACTAAAAGTAATTGAAAAACAAAACAAGAGGAAGATTGATATTACTCACAATCCACTCAAGTTGGTCTTGGCATAATTTCACTTGGAAATTGATAAGGATCTTTTGCTGTAGGGAAAACCTCAAGGTAAAGAAAGGTTTATTTTTGTAAAATGTTAAAAAGCTCCCCTCTAAACCAAGTATAAATACTTGCTATAATTAGGATAAAATAAACAAACAAATTACAAATAAGGTCACTTCCAAATGACCAGATCTCTAAAACATAAAAACATACAAGTACAAATAAAGTCTTCAAATGGCCAATTCTTCACTTTAATATAAACACATTGTGGTTCCGATTATTATTTGATTTATGTAGGTCATGAATAACCTACAAACTGAAGCTTTAGTGAGTTTATCCACCCTCCTACCATAAAATCGACAAGTGTTACCCGGTTGGAATGCACAAAAAATATGTAATAGATCCAAAGAAGATACTAACAAATATTCTAAGGTTTTGATTGTTCAAGAGGACCCTCTCGCCAAATTTTGTAATCACTTTAGCTCTTGCTCTAGTGTTAGGTCCTGTAGGAATTTGATTGTATCAATAAGTAGTCGACTTATTACACCTCTAAAGAAAAAAAAACATTATTGGATTGGTTCTTCTTTGATTTATTTAGATCCATGATTGACCCTCAATTGAGCATTAGTGAATTTACCCCACCGTCTATTAAAATGGATAATTGTACCTGCTGGAAAGTAAACAATTATACAATGGAAAAGAACATACTAAACAGTATCCTCGGGGTTTAATTGTGTCAAAGAGGACCATCGTTGCAAATTTTGTAATCCTTAGCTCTTGCCTAGTGTTAGGTCTATATAGTATATTGTACCTTTATAATGTTTAGAAAAAAAATTATTGTTAATTATTGCAAAGGCATGGTTATTATAGAACTCCATTAAATCCAATACTTACAAAATTTTTAAGGTCTTTTTACATTAAAAGAGAGTAATCGCTTATCTTTAAGCTCTCCAACTGTAATGTCTTAGCCCCCTAAGTGAAGTTAAAGTAAACTCTATTAATGTATCATCAACATTATGTCAATGTGTAGAAAAAGAAGAGCTTCAAAGACTCAGCACATAGTAGCCACAAGATATATACACATGCATCCAATCGCTATTCTAATGCTCCTAAGAATCATTTAATAAAAATACCATTGAAGTCCAATAGCCAGCACAGTACTTATGGCTCTAAGACAAACAAGGAAACAATAGGGTCTAACCTTACCACAGCAAGTGTCAAAGGGTTAATGGTATCCAACTGCCACATCCGAAAAAAACCTTAACCATTTTTCAAAATTAAGTGTTTCATACATGGTTTCAATCAAATTCTAAGGTTGCCATTATTGTTATAATCCATTCCTACCATCATGTATAGGCTCATTCCATGTATGCTGCTTGGTCAAATTCTCGCACTTCCATAATCGTTTTGCATGAGTGCTATTCCTTCAACTACTCGTAACGAACATCTTTGTGGTCCCTATCCCTACAACATTTTTGTTACTCTCTATTCAGGTTACCATGGAACAAGCAACATTAGTTTTATTTAGACTAAGTGTAGTATAATTTTCTTTGAAATCCTAAATATAAATCTCAACATACAAGACTATCCGACACTTGTAAGCTTTGCATTAAACTTCGATTAGAGGGTTCCACTAACACGGTTTAGATTTATATGCAATTAATAACATAAAAACATCAATAATTATATCAATATTAATTTTATTAACTTAAGTTTATATTAATTAAGTGTTTAACCATTTTGGCACAAATGGAGTTAACTTGGTATTTCACTCAGTATAACCCTTTAAGTTAGTGGGTGTAATTTAAGAATTTTTTTTAACTATTTTATTTAGATATAATATAGGTATTGTATCATTTAAGAGCTAATGGACGAGGAAGGAATTTTATAAAAGTTGAAGGGGCATAATTGGTCACTTTTCTTGGGATATAAATCCACAGTTGACCTGAAAGCTTGCTTTTCCATTCTGAATAGTGAGACAGAGCCACAAAGGAACAAAATACTCCTTACAAGAAAACCTAGGGACAAACGATATGCAAAAGGAGAGAATGTTAATTCCAAGAAAATCATGGAAAGATTTTGTAGGAATTTAATTAGGATTATGAAATTTGAAATTTATGCGAACCGCTTGCTCTTACAGGAAACAGATGTTTAAAAACAAGGACAAAATGGAGAACGAGAAACGACAGATCGAGATTTACAATTTTTTGGATTGAAAGTGAGTTATTTATTCTAGTGTAATTTATTTATCATTACAAAAATTTTAGAGATACAATTAAGCTTAAGAATAGAAAGGATAAGTTTAGGAGGAACTTGAAGTAAGAGAATTTAGGGTTCAGGAGATCGCCGAGGGTAAACTCGGACTAACAAAATAGTCGTGTTTCGATCGTGTTGAAATGGAAAGGTTTAACAAGAGATACATAACCACCAATAGAGTCGTGTTTTGACCGTGTTAGTTAAGGGCAACATGACCTCCCATTACGATCATGTTTCATCCGTTTTGAAATGGAAAATGGTACTAAGAGATACCTAGGCACCTAACACGGTCGTTGTTTCGACTTGTTAATGTAAGGACAAATGGCTCCCAGCATAGTCATGTTTAGACCGTATTTAAAACTAAGTTTTTCATTAACAAATTCACGGACCCTAATACGGTCGTGCTTTAGCTCGTGTAGCAACACTGATCCTCAGCAGGGTCGTGTTGAATAAAGTATAACATAATTATATGTTGTTAAAACTTTGATTTAAACTGATTTCCATGTAACTAGATAACTGCAATGCCTTAGAGAAATTAAATGAATCGGTTAAGGGATTAAGAATGATATTGATCTTTTATAGAATATGAGAAGAGATGTTAATGAACAAGATTCCAATTAGTTTAAGTCCAAGACCAGGAAGGCTTAAGGGCTTGGATCCAAGGTACGTGTTAACATGTGTGTATCTATTTTGTTAAGTTAATACATGTATTTGAATTGATTAAGTGGATGACTTAGTTTTAAGTGTTTAAGTGAAATTTTGTATGTGCTTGGCTTGGCCTAGGGGGACCGTAGTGGACAGATATCTAGGGAGCTCCCCAACTGTTACTTATGTGACGTTGTCCTTTAGTGGAGCACGTACTTGGAAATGATCTAGGTTGGATGATAATCTAAGTGGTTATAAGTGTACATGGGTGTGGGCTCTGTAGTGGCAGTTCCATCACAAGTTCAGTGGTTAAGTAGACATGGGTGTGGGGCCCCTGTGGTAAGATCCCATCACCAAGTCTTGAGGATTAAGGGATTATGGGTGTAGGACCTGTGAGTAGCAGTTCCCATCACCAAGACATGCTCCAAAGTGTTAAGTGTGTTAAGGGGCTCATGAGTACCTTGTTGTTTGCTGTGAAACTTAAATATATTAAGCAAATGAATTGTTGTGTTTAAGTTCTCTTCAAGATGTGTGTGTATTCATTTATGTTGTTCATGCGTATGTGTTTGTATTATACGTACTGGGCCGTTTGCTAACCCTTAGGGGATTCATTTTTAGATGTAGGTGTTAGGAGATGATGAGAACCCAGAAGATGACTTTGGTTTAGGTAATCTATAGAGAGAGGAAGACGAAGATTACATTATTATTTTAGTATTAAGGTTTTAGGAAAATTATGATGTTTAACTGCTAATAAATGGTATCTTTGAAATGGTTATTTTTTTTTGTTTAAGGAATTTTAATGCGTTACACGTTTGATATGGTTTAGTTATTATGGAAATTTGGAGTATATATGAATTGCTTTTTTTATAAGAGTTATACGGTTAAAATGTACTAGAAGTTGTTTTAGAGCCTAACTTGTCGTGTGAGATAAGGACAAGTGGGGCAGTAGCGCAGCCCGGATTTCAGGGGTGTTAAAGTGGGTCTACTTAGTATTACTAAACTAGCCCACTATGTTTAGCCTAATTATAACCCTATTAGAATTCTTTTTTGATACTCATTTAATATGACTTAATTAATTAAATGTTGTTTCAATGGGTAGTGAACCAGTTAAGGAAAAGATCAACTTTGGTTTGAGGATTACCTTTGAATTAGGTTTCAATCAAGAGGTTTTTGACCCTAAACTAAGTACTCAATCAAATTATGCTTCATTCCATATCTATCTCATTGAAATAAGTTTAGGGCAACGATTGAAGAGGAACTAGTTTAGTTAGATAATGACTAGGTTTGGATTAGTTCAATCTCTTGGAGATATATGCACTTAGCCCTAATTTTATATAAAATATTAATATAATAATTGTAATAAAATAATACAATTAATAATTATCCAATTGCTATTATAACTATACTTTTCTAAATATTATATATCACCAATGTTAATATCATTACCAAAAGTTATTTAATTTGTGTACTACAAACACAACTTAAAAAACCATATATATCCTCATGAGGATCAAAACTGAATTGTATCAATGGCTATATGAATAATTCAGATGATGAATGATGATTATTTAGAACAATCAAATAAAAATTTTTAAAATTAAAAGCATATTAACTCTTGGAACTCCAATTATTGCTCATTTAATGGAATCAAACAATTACAGCAACAACTTGATTAAATACCATGAAGTAAACTTTATAAGAGCCATAAATTGATAAGAGTAAATTAATTCTTATAAATCAGGGGTGTTAATGATGAATTTGTGGTATTTTTTGATAAAATCCAATGCGGGATTCGGTACTTAAACGATAAATATTTCAGTTTCAGGGTATAATACTAAAGAGAAGTGGAAAGATAACAAAAGGAGCATGATTGGAGCTCAAAAGATCAAGTTAAAGCTACTTATGGACAACATAGGGAAATCCACGCCCGTGTCATTGAGCCGTGTGCACGCCTAGGAGAAATTTGTCACTTGGTAAGGAAGCACGGCTTGTGATATGGGTGTGCTTGAAGCCGTGGCAGACGCTGAGGAGGAAGGGAAGAAGTCTAGAGCCTGCATAGTTTGTAATCTATTCGTTTTTCTAGCCATGCCACACCACTGAACAAGGATGAGGAATTGTGGATTATGACCAGAGGGAGGACAACGGTTTGAAATCTAGCTGTTTGGTTGGGTGTGCAGGCGTATGTTTCACTTTTCGTGATTTACTTGAAAATTAAAGATATATTCGTATCTTTTCTAGTTGAAGATCCTCGGCCATTCACTGAAGTGTATAAATAGAACCAATCAGAGAGAGAGGGGAGGAGGAGGCACGAGAAACATCCCTAGGAAGTAGGAAGTTAGAAAGAGTTTCAGTAATCGAAGCAAGATCTTTGTGTTTGTCTACATGGGTTTATTTTTGGGTTCTAATATTTTCCCTTTTGTTCTCTTTATTTGAATTCCCCCATGGGGGGAGTAGTTAATTTTTTTATACCTGATCCCTGAGAAACCTTAATTGTCTTGTAACGGTTTTGTTGATGTTTCAATGATTAATTCATGTTCTTTGAGTTTATTTATGTTGCATCATGGTTTGTTTATCTTGTATCGTGCGCAGTATTAGGATCGAATTAGATCTTCTGTTAATAAGATGAGGAAATCGCTTAACTAGAGTAGATCTGGCATGAATAAAAAGGACTACTTGTAATCCTAAAGATAGGTTATAGGAGGGTTTTCTGTATGAATGAGGTATTGTGGTCTAGTTCAATTGAGAGTCCTAGATTTTATTGCATCTTAATTATGTTAATTAAGAGAGATCTTAATTGACTTAATTAGGATTAGAGATTATTGATCTTGAGAAAGACCCTACATCCTAGTGATAAGAAACTCTGTAGGATCAGAGTATTGTGATTAATCATTGGAAAGTTTGTTATTGAATAAAAGTTGCAAGATAATTAGTGTGGAACTTGGGGTAAGGTTGTTTAGATAATTGATTATCTAAAGGAGTATTGAATATCTTTAATCTGATCATTTAATTCGTTCCTTTCAGATTTATTAAGTAATTAGGTAATTGAGTTCATCAATAGTGAGAAGTTAAATAGTAAGTACGTTAGTAATAGTATTATCAGTCTTCGTGGGATCGATACCTGTACTCCAATGCTATATTGCCTAATTGATAGGTTTACTTGCTTGTGTACTGATCGTAAGTTTGGATTGAGTATGGATTTGACTTGTTTGAACGATCAGATCGTTAACCAATTATAATCATCACTTGAACATTACCATTATATATCAAAAATATATTCTCATCAACTTAAACATTTTCATATTTTCCCAAATCAATTGTAATCTTTTTATAAAATACCAAAAATAGGAACTACACTTATCAAAACCATGTTGCCAACGTGCATCCAAAATAAAAAATAAATAAAATCCAGTTGCCAGTCTATGGTCACTGCATCATCAGCATCCATTCTCATTCTTATTTATTTTTAATTAAATATTTAGGTCTTTAGTTAATAACCTATATCAAGGAACTCTACAATCCCAAAAGTACAAGAAATAGTAATTTTACAATTATTACTTGAACTTACCAAACTCAATTCTTTGAGCTGAAATAATTTACACGTTCAACATGTCCAGCTCTATGATCAGATATCAACATGTCAACAACATAAGCTCGTATCACTAAAAGCTAAATACACGCACAACAAATCTAACACCATTTTTTTTCTCCTCAACAACATATATTCCAACCAAAAAATATAAAATAAAAATAAAAATAAATTTCCATCTTAAGTTCAGCAGAACTTTAAAAGCCAAATATTCACAAGCGAACACGCTAAATTAATACCACTAACAAACATTTACACACTTGATATGAATATCCAATATTCATATTTTCATTTGTAAATTTTTATCAACTTATATATTCTTTTCATCACAATGTCGTATACACTTGAATAGAGTTTATGATGCTGGCTTGATAATTACTTACATGAACTCATAAATTAAAAATGCAATCCTTCACCTATAGAGCTTGAAATTGAAATCATTTTCACCCTTACTTCAAACTCACATGTCAACTCTCCAGAGCTCTACCGATGAAGACAAAAACTTGAAATCTTGTACTCCAGTGACTAGAGGAAGCGACCAATTCACTTGTCAATACACACTGCTGGGCTAACCAAAGTGAAGTACTACTAAACGTACCTAAATTTTGAGCTAAGTAGCCATGCTAAGTGACATTGCCTTGGGTTCTGAGTCAAATTCTAATCAAGCTCTCAAGTATCCTTGAAAATGGGAGATAGTAGGACACGTAAAAAACAGAGTGAGCCAAAAGTGAGAAAAATGTGTGTCGAAGAAATGACGTGGGGGATTAGAAGGTTTATGGGCTGGTGAAGAAAATGTAGAGGTTCCCAAATTAATCTCATGCTTATCCACTTTTGAAATTCCATTTAATTCTTATATACCCACTTCCTCCTTAAGTTATACTAATGGTAATCATGTAATTCAACATATTCATCTCTTATGAAAGACCTCACCCTAATGATTACTTAATTATCCCTACTCCAATTATCATCGCAAGTTGATCGGAACCACGCCAACCCCGTGACGAAAACTCCAATACCAATACATTCGGGAATTTCATTGCCTAAGGACGCCCAAAAACCCTAAAGTGGAAAACGCGACCCGTTGTCTAATAAGCGAGCAAGAAACCTTAGTTATAAAAACGAAGACGCCACATCGGGATGAAAGACGATTGATATGTAGGGATGAACGCCAACCAGAAATCAATCCGATCAAGTTCGATTTAGTTCGTGAAGAACCAAGAGAGGTGCTTCAAAAGTGTTTAATGTTTCAAAGATGTATCTTGTTAATTGTTCTAAACCTAGGAGCTTTTTACTAGGGTTACACATTTATCGTGTAAAACAAGTCCCAAACAGACGTAGTTTAGTATAAGTGGGCAATAAAAATGCGAAAACAGAACAAGCTGGCGGCAGGGGATACACGGCCGTGTACACGCCCGTGCCTACTTTTGGCCGTGTTCCTTTCTGTGCAACTTCTGGCAATCATACACGCCCGTGTAACTTTGCGCCGTGTAATCTTTCTGTGGATTTGCTTGACTCCTACACCGGCCGTGCCTTGAAAGATACACGCCCTCTTCATCCCGTTGTCCGGTGTTTAAATTGTATATAAGCAAGGGTCTTCTCATGGTGGTTCCAATCCGTTCTAATTCATGATTGCTCCAATCTTACCGGCTTCATAGACAACCATTTATCAACCCGTAGTGCTTCCTTTGAATCGTTATTTTTTTTTTTTTTTTGGCTCCATTTTCTTTGATCGGTCCGAGCGGCACTTCAAGAGGATCCACATTTCTTCTTCCAGCTGGCATCTGGTCATGGATCTCATCATTCCCTCCTCTTGAAAAGATTTGTCCCAAATCATTGCCTGCATCCAAATGGACTTAGATCAGTATCATTAAACGTGACACTTACTGGATAGCTTACTGGTAAATCTTTCTTTTATGCATTATCATTGAAGCACTAAGAATTTGAATTGGTCCCATCGCCTCTAGGAATATAATTTTTATTACGCTGTAAGGGATCCGCTCTTGCGCATGTCGAACGCAAACACCAATCTCTAGGTTCAAAAAACAGACTTGTCGACAACCCTTGTTGGCTTGTTTCACATACTGCTCTGTTCTTCGCTTCAATATTTAGCCTCTCTCACGAAATCTGATCTTAGAATCAGCCTCAAAAACTCAAAACTTGTTAAGTTGCAATGGCAATAAATAAAATAGGATCTAGTAGGTTTTAAACCATACCACAATCTCAAAATGGTAAACAATGAGTAGTTCTATGTAAAGCCCTATTATATGCCAAACTCCAAAATTGGTAGGTAATCCTCCAGGTCCTAATGTTCGTCTCTTATGATTGCCTCAACAATTGAATTAAAGTACTGTTACACCACCTCAATTTTGCCCATAAGTTTGTGGGTGATAGGTCAGTCGAAACAATAACTTAGTTTCCAACACATTAGCCACAAAGTCTTCCAAAAGTAGTGTAAGAACTTAGCATCCCTATTGGATACAATTGTTCTAGGCATACATGCAATCGCACAACCTTCCCGAAGAATAAAATAGCAATATTAAACGCATCATCAGTTTTGTTACAAAAATGAAATGTGCCATTTTACAAAACATATCAACAAACTACAATTCAGATCCCGACCATGTCTAGGCCTGGGTAATCCTAACACAAAATCCATAGAAATATCTACCCAGGTCATGAGGAATAGGAGTGGGGTTTAACATGTGACACATCGCTCAAAAAATCCCTCCTCACATCTCGTTTTCATGTGAGGCCATAGAAGTGTCTTGCAATACCCATAATGTTTTAGCTACTCCCAAAGTGTCCCATTAAACCTCCTCCATGAGACTCCCTCACTAGTAATTCTCTTAAGACAAATTGGAATGCACAGTTTACTCTCCCTAAACAAAGAATCCTTTAGGTTTTTTAAAAATTTTTCCCTGCCCCTCTTTTTTACAAAAAAAAATACTCTTCACAAAAACCCGAACCCGCAGCATATAACTCCTTAAGGGCTAAAAACCAACATCTAAACAAGGTAGAAAGAAAACCCAAAAAGGCATCAGAAAAACACCTTTACGTTGAAGAGAATTTTGGAAAATATTTTTTGAACCCCCCCAAAAAAACAGCCCCTTTTTTTAGCTTATGTTGCCCCCTTTAAATTTCTTTTAAAGTTCATGATCAGGTGGACATAAAACTTTTTTGGGGGCCCAAAAAGGGGTTTTTTCCACTCCCAGGGCTCGAACCAAGCTTTACTCCTTTCGTAATAGGGGGGTTCAATTTTTTTCCCCCTTTGCTTCTCGCTAAAAAAAGCAATCGGGGGTTTTCTCCTGCATAAGCCTGCTCCAATACCAATCCCCCAACTCACACTTTAATTTCAAACAAATTTTTGTAAATTTGGAAAAAAAAAAAGTACGGGTGAGTCAAATTTTTTTAAGCACTAAAGGCCTTCTCTTGTTTTTCCCCCCCCCCAGCGAACCCCACGTTCTTCTTAAAATTTCCTCAGTAAGTGGTGCTGCAAAAAGGGGCTGAAACCTTCACAAAATCTCCTAAAAGCCCCCTAGTCCATGGAAACCCCCCACATTACTTACATTGGTTGGGGGAGGGGCCCTTCTTGGATCGCACGAACCTTTTTTTTTTAAAAACCTTATTTCCCTGCCAAATAACAAAAAAAATAAGAAACACAAGTTTGTTTGTGCAAAAAAATGCACTTCTTGAGGTTAGCAATAATTGTCCTTTTTAAGCAAATTTTTAAAACATCCCTCAAATTTTGACAAAAAATTTTTTCCAAATTTTGCTGAAATAAGAAACCCTCCCAAAAAAAACAAAAACAAATTTTTTCCCAAAAAAAA
>JBBMOL010001545.1:0-36767 GCA_037954665.1 Laguncularia racemosa | reverse complement strand
CAAAAACTCCCCTATTTAACTAGTTATGACATTAGTCATACACAAACAACAACATAATTAATGGACAAGTAGTTATTAGATTGTATATCTAATCTTACATGCACAAACAATAAACAATAACCTGTGTACCTAGATTTAGAACACCAACTTGAAATTAACTTAGCTGTGATGGAACTCTTATAATTATGCGCAAAATAAACAATTAATATCTTAACTGTATTGATAGGTCATGTTCTTAACTCTAAAATCTAAATATAACCTAAGTTAATTAGCCACATGCAAAATTAGGTTGACCATATTCCTATATGGCATAAAGTGGTTGACTATTTTTTAAGATTGCTTAATTGCTTTTCCCCAATCTCTAATATGATTGACCAATTCACCAATCTAGTTGATCGAATATTTTATATATGGTCGACCATTTCTTAATGCACCCAACCACTTTTACCATTCACTCTCATTTTCTATCCTCTTTTAAAAGGCTAGATCTAAGGCATCTTGGGTTGAATTCTTAATCCTGAAGTTCATCTTCATCATTTTATCAACCTTACAATCATCAAATAACAATTAATTATGCCATGGCTGTATAGCAGTTGGCATGAACACTATTCTCCATCTATGATGGAATACATTCGAATCCCCCTCCTCTAAGTTGTGTAAATATTGTTGGCCAAAATAATAATAATAACAACAAAAATTAATTGCAACATTTAATAATTCCAATTGCACTTTTTCTAATAATAACAGCACATTTACTATTCATAATAAATTTATACATTCTTCACAAATTTTACATCAACAATTTTGTAGCTAATAATAAACTTGATTTAAATCATAATTAGCAAGGTTCTATTTTCTCAAGTTTATAATTAGAAGCCTAAGGGATAAGATTACCAAATTCACAATCTTCCCTAGAATTGGAACATAGAGCATTAGTTAGAATCGTAAGAATTGATTAAATTGTAATTTTATAGAATCATATAAATAAACTTATACTTTTATAAAGAGTTTACAACTAAAAAATTTTACTTCCGTTTTAATTAGAAAAAATCTTATAAAATCATAAACTCCTAAAATCTATGAATTAACTCACAATTTAAACAACCAAGCTAAAGAATGATTTACCTTAATTTTATAGTAAAATCTCATTAAATTTAAAGTTTTGAATTCTTACCTCTTTGGGAAATGTAATGAAACCATAGCTCTTTATCAAAAAACTTCTCTTGTCGATTTCTCCCATATGATGTTGAATTTTTTTTATATTTATGTGTTATACCAAGTAAATTTTCTATGTATATAGCATATCTCATAAAAAATAATAATGGATGGACTTAATTGGTGCAACAATACAAATATATAAAAGACTATATACCTCACTTATAATCAAGATGACTTGTTGGCCAAAAAAAAAAAAAAAGGACTCAACATGGCTTGATTGAATTCTATCATAGAGGACTTAATTGAGTATTTGCACATATATATGAAGGATTTTTAGTATACTTGTCCCCTAGACAACACAAATAACGTTACACAAAGGCACACATGTGAGTATATAGCACTTTATTGCCGTATATGGTTATTAGTTGGATATATATTATAAATGTATAGTTTGTTTTCGATAATCTTTCAAACCAAATCAAAGCAAATTGCAAACCACCTCTAGTGATTAATAATCATCAAGATTAGGGCTGGAAATTGAGTATATAACTTATCCATCTTAACACAACACAATATCATTATAAACGTACATTCTAACCTATTTATGAATACATCTGGATTTATATTTGGCACTCTAGTTTGTCTATTCATCCATGAACTCATTTAATATAACACAATCTAATGCAAGGATGGAACTTGTAAACAATTTTGTTTGTGATAAGTGGCATTAAATGATGAATAAATTTATTTAGATGTAGACGCTTATATCCAATCAGGTCAAAAATCAATTTGCTGCAATGATATAGTTGATGGATAATTTACTCTATTAATTATGTTTAAGTTGACCTTTGTTTGGTAAAGGCTTTATTGAGTTGTAGTTTCATTTCATAAAATTTAATTTTATGAAAAATTTTGTTTTTATATGATTTTTCTAGCATACTTGATAATTATTTCATAGATTTATTTTAAAATTTATATTGAATAACGATTTCAATGACTAAAGATATTTTTTAGATGAATTAGATTACAGGTTTATATTTAAAATAAAATTTAATAAATAATCATTTTACAAATTTAAATCTTCACAAAGCTAAACGTGTAGATCCGAGTATAAAATATATAACTATATAACGTATTAACATGAACTGCGGCTTTAATCAAATATTATATTGTATTAGAAAAGAAATAAATGTTTCAATATAACATGCAAGCTATTTTTCATTCGTTTTCAAAGTGGGGGGCATTGCCACCTCTTATTGTAATTCCTAATTTGTGCTGTTGCTTTTGCGAGTATCAATAATTGATAATAATAATAATTTTAATAAAATTACTTTAGCTTATTAAAGTTTTTATAATTTAATAATATAAATATTGATATTTTAAAAAATTATTTATTTATTTTCTTATCTTTATAGTGTTGAGAAAATATATATATATATATATATATATATTCACTCTAGCACTACGTGCTGGTAGATAGACAGAAAGCGAAAATTTTAGAAATAAATAAATTAAAAAAAAAAGAAACAATTTTTTATGGAAAAAAGAAAAAGAAAATAGATGGATCTGCAGCCTCCTCAGCGTGAGGATCGGTGGAAACCAGGAGGCAGATGAACCATTGGCGCCCAACTCTTTGCAAACTCTCTCTCTCTCTCTCTCCTTTTTGTTTCTCCTCCAACGCTTTCTTACTTCTACTTCCTCTTCCTTATAAGCCGCTTTCTTCACAAAATGGATTTGGATAACAATGGCGAGATTTTCTCACAAACACTCATCTTCTACAAAATCAGTCTTTCTATTTTCATGTTTCGGCCTTCTTGGAGTTGTTTTAGTTGCAGATTCTTATGTCTTCCTCTTCTTCTTCTTCTTCTTCCTTTTCCTCTCCGTATTTATCTCTGGCTTCCAATTGGGCCTTGAGACATCTAAAACCATTATCCTTCCCGGTGTCCAGATCAACAGGACAAGGTAGCTTTACCTTTCCATCTTGTGTTTCAATTTAGTGTTTTATGAATGTTTTGTTGATACCCATCTTCAATCTTCCATGGAAATTTTGTTCTTTGTGTCTAGATTGGTCTAGTGTTTGTAAAGTTCAGTCTTTAGTGTATTTTCTATGCATTCTCTACTCATTTTATCTTCAGGAGAAAAGCTTCTAAAGGGAAATTCTAAGATTTTGTGGGAAAAGTCGTACGCCCAAGTGAGCCAATGCAACTATATTTAAATGCTGACTTTTCTATGATTTTTTGAGGATAGAAAGTTTTAATTTTCGGAACTTGGAAAACTTTCGATCTTCGGAGCTCGGATACCATAATGAGTGCGTTAATGTTATTTCAACCAAGAAGCTCTTTAAAATGCTTGAAGGTTGGCACGCCTCACTCAAGTCACAACTTACGCCACTTCTTCGTAGAAAAAAAAATCAACACTGGCCTCTCAACCATTGTCATAGATCTAATAGGGATAGGGATCATCAAGTTTAGCATTATTGATGGTGAGAAACCCTATAGTTCTTTGTTGTTAACCGACGACCTTATTTTTTCAGAATGCACAAACCTGATGATAAGATCAGTCGAGGTCCCGATAGAATGCTGTCAGCAACATTTGCCGATTTGCCTGCGCCAGAGTTAGAATGGGAACAGATGCCATCAGCACCTGTGCCTCGTCTCGATGGAGCAGCAATACAGATCGATAACCTACTTTATGTTTTCGCTGGATATGCCACTCTTGACCATGTACGAATCATCTCTGATACAAATCCGAAGTGTTTAACTTGGGGTACAATCAAGTTCACTTCCTCAATAAGTACTGGACAATGTTTGCCTTATGCTCGTTTTCTAGGTGCATTCTCCATGTGGATGTATACAATTTCACGGATAACACATGGGGAGGCAGGTTTGACATGCCAAAAGAGATGCAAACTCACATCTGGGTATGGCTACTGATGGGAGATACATTTATGCTGTTTCTGGGCAATATGGTCCCCAGTGCAGAGGCCGACCGCACGCACCTTTGTGCTAGACACCAAAACAAAAAAATGGGATAGCATGCTCTCGCTTCCAGCCCTAGGTATGTATTGATAGACCATTTCTTTTATCTGGAAAGACATGTATGAACCGCTGTTTTCATAGTGCCCTGTCGATCATATATTCCATGAATGTTGAAGTCTGAGATGCCAGTTCTCTGAAGACGTTTATTAAATGAAGCTGCGGTAAATTATGCCTCTGTACATGGAGAAATTTCGGTGCTGTTATCACTTTTCTGTAGCTCCCCCCAAAAACTGTCAGGCAGATTTGCACTTTTGCAGATGTTTGTATTATGTTTCATGTTTGAATTCCTGAGGATTATCCGTTTATTATCAGTTGGTTTTTTCCTTGTCTGATCGGGTAGTGCCTCAATCGTGGTATACTGAATCGATATTATAGCCTCCATTTCTCTGTCCTTTTTATTCTTTTGGTTTTAGTCCGAATTTTATCAGAAGCCTAACCATTTGATGCTTCTCTTGGCTGGATATGTTATCAATTGCTAAAATACTACTGCTCTGGGCTGCTGTGCTTTGTATTGCATCAACCATCGAATCTTGATATCTCAAATTTACAGCATGACTGAATCATTTTCAGGTATGCTCCAGCCACACAATTATGGAGAGGGTAGACTCCATGTAATGGGTGGCGGCAAGGAGAATCGCCACACTCCTGGGATGGAGCATTGGAGCCTAGCAGTAAAGGATGGAAAGGCATTGGAAAAAGAGTGGCGAACTGAAAATTCCCATTCCTCGTGGTGGACCACACAGGTCTGTATGATAATCTCTGTCATGCTTCTTGACTTTGCACTTTCCTTTGCTGTTGGCATCCATGGGTTGCTCTTGGACATGCCCTCAGATTCCTTGGGATTGCACAACCCAGATTCTGTCTTCTCTTTTCTCTGTAATATTGAGTGTTTGTTTATTTTCTTTGCAGGGCTTGTATAGTATTTAATGACAAGCTTTTTGTTATTGGCGGTCAGGAGGGTGATTTTATGGCAAAACCAGGGTCACCTATTTTCAAATGCTCCCGCCGGCATGAGGTACGGGAATTAGGAACTCTGGTTAGCTAGTGATTCTTATCTTTTGGGTATTATTAGGATTTCAGTTTTGTTGAGGATAAATGAACGCAGTCATTGCTTTTTGATGCAAGTTAACCCAATCTGTATTGCTTCCCCACCCCCTCTTTTGGTCAAATATCCCTGTGTGTGGCATATACATGTATGCTTTTCACAATAATGACTGTTCAATTCTTTCAGGTGGTATATGGTGATGTATATATGCTGGATGCAGAAATGAAGTGGAAAGTGCTGCCTCCATGCCAAAGCCAAACTCCCATATTGAATCCTCTTGGGTTATTGTCAATAATTCTGTTATTATCACAGGGGGTACAACAGAGAAGCATCCGGTGACCAAAAGGATGATGTAGTGGGGGAGGTGTTCAGTTCCATTTGGACTCGTTGGTATGTGTTTCATTCTCATAGACAGCTCCACCAGAAATATATGCAGAATTTTTCAGACCTTTACTTACAGACAATTATGTCTCTATTAGCGGTGTAAACAAACTCCTAGTCTAATGAGAAATTTTAGTGCTGCATATGAGTGTAAAAATTTGGAATTGAGAAGCTATGTGAGTACCGGGACCTCATTAGGATGCATGGTTAGAAAGTAGCATTGAGATGATCCACATTAACAACCATTTGCATGCACGATCATGTGCACATACATGTGCAAGGGGACAGAAGAGCAACGGCTGCAACAATAGTCTGCATAAGAACATTCTATTAGATTCACTACCTTTCTTCTCTCCCAAAGCATAACTATTGCAAAACATCTCTAGACTCTTCCATGTCAATTAGCCACATGTTTCGGTGGTAAAGTACTTTATAGTCGTAGGAACCTAGACCAAGCTTAACTTACCAAATGAAAAGGACCTCCAGTTTCATAAAAGTCAGATGTAATTATACAGACATGGACTTCTCTTAAAGCTATTTGACTTCATGTTTATCTTTGCTTGTTATGCTTACTTGGAGTTCCATGTTATCTGCAGAAGTGGTCCGTGATCGGAAAGCTTCCTTACGTGTAAAAACAACAATCGCTGGTTTCTGGGATGGGTGGTTGTATTTTACATCTGGACAGAGGGATAGAGGACCTGATAATCCCCAACCCAAAAGGTGGTGGAGACATGTGGCGAACCAAATTGAGTTTATGAGATCAAGGCCTGGTAGCACTGTAATTGTCTTAGGAAATATCCCATTCTCAATATTTACGATCTTTTAGCAGTTTTTTTGTTTTCATTTATTTTTTATTTTTTTTGGGTAAGATCTCACAAACTCAACCTATGAACAAATGAAATTTTTTTGAAAACATCGAGTTAAAGACAAACTTTTATAGAATATTTTTGAAGAAATCTTCATTAATTTTTATTTATGAATAGAACATATATATTTTATTTTTATAAAGTACTATTTATATTATTTTCTACAATCATTAATTTATTAACTAATCCTACTAGTATTAACTAATTAAACTATTTACTAATAATTCTAACTAATTTATAATCATCATAATAATTATATGGGTGGAACGAACTTCTTGAAACAAACAGTTTTTCGAACTTTTGTACCAAAAAAGGGCGGGTGGGTTGCATCACATTGTATTTGGAGGTCCTGTTAGAGGAGGACGAGAGGAATTCATTTTTGATACAAACTCATTTTTGAAAATGTCTTTTAGGCGTCAGTACTATATCTCGGACTCAAATTTTAACGTGTCCTTCAACACAAGTCATCTCGGTGTTTTCGTTAAAGAAGAAAAAGGTTAGAAATAAGAACGTTAGCTCAATGCCTATGGGCCACATGTTACTTTATACACTTGAAAAAAAAAAAATTATAACAAAAGTACTCTTCTAAGTGGCAACAAATGGCTTATAGGATTAGATAAGTGATGGAGTGGAAAGTCAAGGCAGTCATCCACCGCCTATGGCTTAAAAATATAATAGAATACAATTTCCATTTCTAAAGTATATTATTTTTTCTTTCCTTTTTTTTTTATTAGAAATTTTACATAATTATTATTTAACATAGCAAGTAATTGATCCTATTTAAAGTGAGTAGGTAATCTTATTGTATAAGATATTTATTCGTTTTGATCGAAAAGGTCTCTAATGAATATTAAAAATTACAAAATAGAGTTTCGGGTGTAAATTTTCTGATTCCACAAGATAGTATGCAGATTTCACGTGTTTCTATCCTATACTCTTTCTAGTATAAGATAAAGATTACGAGATACTCTATAATTATCTATAAAAAATATTAAATAATTTTAATAAATAATATAAATAACAATATTAAATTTTTCTATTAATAAATATTTTAATAAAAAAAAATTAGGCTCTTAAATAATAATCCTAAACAATCAAACCTAATGCTACATCTATTACTTTACATTTTTCTTTTTTCTGTTTTCCTTATTCTTTTTATTTGCTACTTAATAACATCACATAGATATAAAATAATGAAGGTAAGAATTTCTTTTTTTCTAATTTACAAAATTTCATATGTTTGCATATGAATAACATATAATATTATATATAAATTACTTTTTTTAATATTATATAAACTTAAAATTTATAGAAAGAAAACCAAAATTTATAGGTTTCATAAAATATCATATATCTTATAAGTTTTATAAGGTATATATAGGTTCTAAGATGATTCAAAATAAAACAGAATAAAGTTTCAATTTTAAAATTTAGAAACTTTTACCTTACTTGCGAGTAAAGCTTATACCTTACTTATCCAAAACTCGTTCACTCTTAATCTCTACAATTGATTGATACATCATTTATCATTGAAAAATAAAAACCTCTAATAACTACATTATTTTAAGATTCATTAATATTATTTAAGATATTATTTGGTTATCATATTTTAATGATACAGTAATAGACTATTCTTTAGTTCATTATTTAGTTTGTATATTAGCCAAAGTTACTAAACAAAAGGACTCTTAAGGTATTGGACTAAAACTAGAAAACTTGTACCAAACATTTGATGGCATAAAAATCTATTTCATGATATAAAATAATTATATCTTCAAAATTTAAAAAATTAACTCTACGTCATATTCATAAATCATTAATAAACTTCATCTTTTTCTACCTCTCTATATAGTATAAATTAAATATATCACAAAATTCCTACCTAATACCACACACTAAATATGATACAGGCAAATTATATTACCATATTATTAAATTCTCTTATATTGTCTTATTTTATCAATCAAACACCGCTAACAATTAGTTAATGGCCAACACTATTCACGGATTTTATTTTAATATGTATACTTATAAATTGTTAAAATAATTAATTTACTAAAAAATTGTACCATCTATCAACGTTTGGTTGCCTAACAATTAACATGTTATTCTCGTAAATTATATTTAATATATGAGTAATATCATTTTATTCTATAAAAATATATTACAAATTTATATTACTAGTGGTATTTTTACTCATATATATATATATATATATACCATGTAAAAAGAATTACAACCCTGTTCGAAATACTTCAAAATAAATAAAATTGTATCATTTTATATGAAATCATGTAAGGCTGCAACTAAACAATTATATACACATGACATGTATCTTGAACATAAAATTGAAAGAAAAATATTGTAATGACCTGGAAGTATCACTAACGAAATGATGGTAACAAAAAAGTTTTCAAATTTATATAAATTAAAAATATAGATAATAGATTGTAACTTTTGAAAAAATACATTGCGGACAATATTGAAAAGGTATATACCAATATAGAAAACAACGGTAGTTTTTAATAAAATACTAATAATTAAAAATTAATGTCGATAGCAAAAAAAGCTTCTAAAATTATATTATAATAAATTATGTACAGTAAATCATAACAAAACGTCAAAAAAATATAGCTAGGATATGGTTTCTGCTCAGATAGTTTAGCTCCTAATTTCGAGCATCAATTTAATTAAAAATACATGATCAAATAAATGCTGAAATTGCATTGATAATTTGTATTTACGTGTAAAAAGGAGGACAGGCAATGAACCATGTGTTCCTGCAATTAGGATCGTACAAATGATTCCTTCCTTTACAAAGATGCATACTGTACGGTCAATTTTCAGTCACGACTTGCTAAGGCAGAATCTGATATATTAGAGCCAGCATAGAGAGAAAGGAAAATACAGGAATTTCATTCACGAGTCAGCAATAGCATCGTGTCCCCTACCAGCCCCGGTGGATATGGAGACAAGCATTCTATGGCTTTTCCGGCTTATATTGAGTTCCGCGATCATCCTACAGAAGAGATAACGATACTTCTTCAGTAACCATAAAATCATACATAACCACAAATTGAGAAATTCCAATGCCCTGTGAGCACATTGTAATCCACCTAGACCAGCAATCACTGGCAAATACAGAAGTTTTGATAGTCAGGACAACTAGATTATATGCGATTATAATTAACAATCTGATCAGAGCTCGACTTTTATTATAGCTGCAAGGATCAAAGGTGCTGCTGACAAAAAATTGAAGAACGCCAACAAGTTTTTTCATCTTGTCTATCCAACTTCTGGACTAAAAATCCAGGCGTGATACTGGTCAAAGAAAGATGCCAGGCAAGTTGCTTTCCAGTAACCTTCCGGTTCTGAATCTAGTTGTAGCCTCAGTGATATTTAGTTGATGTGTGTAATCTTCTCAGGAAGGAGAACTTTGAGTCCAAGGCATTGAATGTTCACATGCTTTAATCTTACATTCAAGGTTTCTCTAATTTTCTCATTAAAACGGATGCCAAATTGCATAAATGACAATGGAAAAGTTTTATAGATACTGTTTTTATCTTAACGTTTTCGTTCCTTTGCCCAAATTAAAGATAACAGTTGAAACCAAGGTCCCTAAAAAGTCGAGTGCAGGATAGTTAATGCCTGGAAGAACCATTTAAATTACACTTGTGCCCTCAGATAACCAAAAGATAGAAGTTGAGTGCACAATAGCCCCCATTATTCATACTGAAGGCAAAATAACAGGTGGAGAAGGAAAGTTGATTAAAGCCAATTAATTCTGCATACCATGATTAAGGATTCTTAAAAATCATATGCAGCTAACTTGCACATATTCTGGGCATTAACATAAGTTTGAATCAAGCATCCATTGGTGGATACTCTAAAGAATGCAACATTCAATTTGATAACCAAATATCTCAATGGAGCTCCCATCCATTAGCTCAATTGATCTTTCGAAAAGGATGAGCATGATTATTTACAATCAGCAAACATTCAAGAGAGAGATACTATAAAACCAATAAAATTAACTCTTCTACCTGATATATACTACTCAACGACATATCCGGCACCAAGAACGCTGCTCAAATTTTTACAATTTGCTAGACCACCAAAATAGCTTCAGATTTCTGCAAATAAATAAAACAATATGATGTGAGAATTGTGCTTGCCTAGTCTGTATCTATGCATGCATGTGCATATGAGATATAAGAACAGACCTTTCACTTCATAAAGGAGCATAAGGAGTGGACAAGGAGACACAGTATGATCAGGTAACTGATCTATCAAATCAAGTGCTGTCTGCAAGCAAGCACTTAGCATTTTCTTTTCCAACCTAACAAGCTGGGTGGCCACTCTCTTCTTTGGGTTTATAGTTGGGTCTGACAAACTATAGGGAAAGGGAAAAGAGATGAGAGATGCTTAAATGAATCGAAAAAATATATTATGATCCAACATACAGGATATCAATAGACCACAATTACCATCAACTCATCTTCGCTCAAAGTTGTAGGGTAGCCAGCAATTCGCCAAACTAAAATATTCAACAAGTTGATCCAAGACTGCCCTTTCCATACAAGAGCTCACCTGCAACATCCATCAGGAACCACAATGAAATAGATAGGCCATATGCAAAAGAAAAGTGCGCTATTTAAAGGAAATTAGATGTGAAATCATCTTTTGTGATGATTTAACCTAGACTTTTCAGCCTAGCAAGCAATAAAAAGTAGACCAAATGCCGGAAAATGTAAGTTGGCATAAAGGATACAAATAAAGAGGAGATTAGATCAGTTATACCTTATGGAAGTGAAGGCAAAAAAATAAAAGCACGTTTAGTGTACTCACAGGACAGATAGGACCTTGGGAGGAAATAACAGACTGCATATCAGCAGGATCTGAAACATAGCCTAATCGCAGGTAAGGAAGCATATCCAAAACAGCCTCCTTCTCCTTTCCTGCATGCACCTGCAGATAAATTCACTGAGCTCCCGGTCTACTGGAAAATAAAACGAACTGATGTTTTGCAAACACTGACTAGCATACCTGAAACTTTTGTATGGACAACTTTCCATTCTTTGAGCAAACCATCCTCTTATCCTGATACTGAGGGTCCTCAGTATTCAAAGCTGCTGAGACAAAGTATAAACTAAGCAAATTCATGCAATCCTCTCAGATGTTATATATTTTAGATCCACAGAAGACAGTCATTACCTCAACAATTATCCGATCATAGGCATTGTCTTCATCAACAAACCCATAATTTAAAAGCAATTTTGAGTTTGGCTGCGGGCCACACCTAAGAATTAATGACTAAAGCTATTTTACAAACAATAGATAGACAGGAGAGAACAAAAAGACACATATACTCCAAAAATTAAAGTAATGAATGATAAGAAAACCAAATTACACGACTTTAGAAAGAGTAAATCATACCACACGACAATGGAATCTCCAGCCTTGTATGAGCGGTCAACCACTAACTGGACAGCTCCATCAACAGCAGTCAGCATTGCCTTGCAGTTGCTTCGATATGCTAACAATGGAGGTCCAAGAGGAGCTAAAGCAAATCTTCTTGCCAGGCTCACATTCTGATCAGAAGAGCCCATTAATTATCTCAGCTTATGAGACAGATGCTCCTCCTGGCAGAGGTGCATATGATAGCTATTTGACAAGAAGCGGAGGTGTATGTGATAGTTTGTGTGTGAATATTCTTTCTATTCTACAATAAGACCTGCAGAAAGGAAAGTGGTACCTGCAAATGCACCACACACGACTGAACTGCGACAAAAGCTTGCTTAAATATCTCAAATGAAAAGGCTTCTGTAGGATTATCAAATGGGTATTGCTACAAAACGAACAAGTTACACATCAATTTCTCACTATAACAACAAGATCACGCACAACCAAAAATGACTTCATAGAAGATAAATAAATTGATCAATAATAACGTTGCTAGAAAAAGTTTACCTGAAATAAGGAGCCAGCCATGAACCAGACAGTGTCAAGTTCATTATACTCCCTTTTTATCCCTTCAGCCTGTCAAAACTTCAACCTAATTTATAAAGCAAAAGTCACAATTTTATTTCGAGGAAGGGCACTTTCCCAAGCTTTTGTTTTATATGTATAATACCTTATAATGCAAATACAATCAAGTACCTTCATAGGACTGCTGTCAAGTAATCCAGCTCAGATTTTGACCACAAAAGGGGAGATTCCACAGCCAATTGGCCTCTGCCACGTTGACGATCAAGCTCTCTTATATATGGATACCAAAGGACTTCTTTCCTTGCTTCTTTTCGTACATCAGATATAGGGCTAAACAGGCCAATTTGACAATTTGTTTGTGGCCAATAGCTCGGCTACATGATCATAAGTAGCCAAATGAGCATTATTTTAAAAGCAGGCAAGATGAATCATGCTTAGAAGGTTTAGATTACATAAGCTTAGTATAATAGATTATACATGCTAAGGCACCGATTATTTTTGTTCCTAATTAAGAGGCATGAACATGCTATAGTCATATTGCTGCAAGCGCATTTGCTTATCAAGTGGAAAGTTTTTGGTATCTGAACAGATTTATATTCATAAAGAAGAAGTTGCACGATCCTCTTGGAAAAATTTGAAAGCTACCACTATTTTTCACAATGATAAGATATAAAAGCATAGGAACATTCTTGGTTCGAATTATAAGGAAAGTGGAGATAGAACACAAGGCATAGAGGCCAAAAACAATAGCCATTTCTGCAAATAGTTTGACTCACAGGGTTGCAGCTTCATTTGTGAAATAAAGTAAAAAAAATCAAGCACACAAACAGAACTTGCAACTTAAATGATACTCCACATGTTCTTGCATTGGTTTTACACACTTGTAGGTATTTACAAATTACAAGTATGCCGCAACCAGAAAAATCATTAAGTGAATTTGCAGCTATATGATAACCTTCCCATAGATGCAATTTTATCATAAAGAACTAAAAGGAGTTTCTGAAATGCTCTTATCCTTACCAAGGAAAGAACTGATCACCCCACCTTTTTTATAATTATTAAACACACTAATTACCACAGTATAGCAAATAACATTGCCTACCAAGATGACTATCTACTGTCACAACCCCAAAGGAATCAATAATAACAAGGCTAGTTAGAAACTTTGGAAGGTAAACGTCACGAATAATGTCTTAGGGGGGCATGTCATACACATGTGACTTATTATCTGTTTCACATAAGGACAAAAACATGAGCACTCTTGGAAAGTAAAATGGATTCTGGACTAGGTAAGATGGTACAAAAGAATCCTATGTTATTCCAGTAAGTGTTCATGTAGCTATTCCTAAACCAAAATTCAGAACAAAAGGGCATGATTCCTTGCTATTTATGGATAAAATTTACCTGCTCTCGATATGCTGGCATGTACAGGTGATTTGTTACAAGGCCCATTCTTCATGCATAGTAGCATGTGATTAGTAAGGACACAGATTGTACACTCTACAGCAATATGCAAAATCCAAGTCCTCTATTTATTTAACGTACACTATCTGTTCTAGTCCTTCCTCACCACCTTTTCCATCTAAGACAAGCTTTTCCTTTTAAGTAATCCAGTCATTCTCTTATCAGACTACATGTGCAGTCTGCGATCTGCATTATGCATTTCCTTCTTCTTCTTCTTTTTTTTTTTTTTGATAAATCATGCATTTCCTTCTTCCCGAAGGTAATAAGGACACTAATTTCATTTAGCACCAACCATATTTGAAGCTACATTAAACAACTAAACAGAAAAGCTAAAAGAAAGCTAAAGATTCCAAAGGAAGGGAAAAAAATAAAGAAGAAAAAGAAAGAAAAGAACAAGAAGAAGCACCTTACCATAGATTCATTCCCAAAACTCTCTCCAACGTCACAACTAACGAATCTGGCACCGAAAACGCAACATCACCTGCTATAAACAAAACCGTTACTCCATGAGCTCAATTACTAACTCTTAAAACCTGAAAACCTCATACATTCATGACTTGAAACACAAAATCTCCATCCAAGTTACCTCCAGATCCTCACTAGCAGCAACGTATGAAATGGGTCGATGATTCTCATCATGTGAAGCCTTCTCTTTAAGCACAACTTTACAGGGAGGAAGTCCATTTTGGTGCATCCACGACTTCAAACTACAAAGCCCTCATCTTTCTTGCTCACAACAACTACTTCACTGCGTTGCTGTTTTCTCCTTCCTTAGTTGATGACCCAGCAAGTAAGATGCTTCTACACTTGATGCGAAACACAAATTCCTAAGGCGACACCATCGTATTGAAGTGGGAATTGAAGAAGAAGAAGAAGATGATGATGATGAGAGATTAGGGTTGTTCTTGTGGAAAATGAGCGAGAGAGGGCGTGAAATTGAAATGCAATTGTTGTGGAAAAGGGATATGTCCATTGAGAGTTGAAATTAGGTTTAGGGTTAGGGCTTTGGGAGAGTGACGTGAAGAATGCTGTAGGACGTCTGGTTTTAAGATATTTTGTGAGATGGAGGTTCAAGGTTCAAATTGGAGACGAGGGGATGATGTGAAAGTGAGAGACCCACGGTGATCGTTGACGCCTATTGGAGAGAAATTGGATCATTTTGGCATTTTCTCAAGATTTCCTTGGTTCGGTCCAGAAAAGCTCTGAACTCTTTCTTGCCTAAAAAAAAAAAAACTTATTGATTTTCTTTTATTTCGGAGAACTACACTAATTTTATTTTTTGGAAAGAGGGAGGAAATTAAAGAGAAGGAAAATAAAGAGATATTTTTTTTTTGGGGTAAGAAAGTGAAAGGAATAAAATAGAAAGAAAAAAAATGAATGAAGGAAAAAATTATAAGTTTTCTTGTTTAAAAAAAGGTTAGTAATATAATTATATATTTAATTGAAATGTCATTAAAAAAGTTTTTATAATTTAAATGTGTGTATTATAATAAAAATTTTAAGGGTGGGTTTTAATTTCATTTAATACCTTTCTATTTTCTTTAAATTTGAAAAGAATGTTTATTTGTTCAATGAAAAATTTTCCCCCAAATTCAAGCCTTTTCTTTTTCCTTTTCAAAAACAATGAAATCTTTTTTGAAAATCTCCCCTTTTTTTTTCCCTTCCCAATTCCCTTCTTTTAAAACCCAAAACATTGTATAAAAGTTTTTAAAAAAGGGGGTAAAATTTTGTGCTTAAAAAAAAAATAGCTTCTGTAATTTCTTTTAAACATAATATCTAAAATCATGATTGAAACCCCCTTTTTTTGATGAAAAAGAAACCTAAATTTAAAAATAAACTTATTTTCAATGAAACAATGTTTGAGATACATTTTGATCGGAGTAAAAAAGGGCCCAAAATTTTCCCTTTTTTTTTCCCCTTTTCTTTTTAAAATTTTTTTTCTCTAAGTTGCAAAACAAATTTTATCTCTTTTTTCAAACCTATCCATATATCCGCCCCTACCCCCCCTTTTCCCAATATTTGTGGTCATTAAGGATCAATTTCCCCCTTTATCCCTTTAAACCAACCCCTATTTCTTGACCCTTTTTCCATTTGTGGGGAAATTTGTTTTGCATTTGAATTTTTTTCTAAATATCCATGAATTGTTATACTAATATGTTTAAATTTAAATAGTAGGTGGGGTTCGATTTAATAGATCATTAAATTAAGTCCCAGTCTTTAAGTGAAAAAAATGCTCAATAAAGTTGATTCATATGTTTTGCTATGGAAATGTCATGAGGGTGATAAGGGGAACGTTTGGCAATCATAAAACTAAGGAAAATTGGGGTTTAAAAATGATGTAATTTTCCCAACAGTTGTTTATTTTGTTTTATAGGGATTTGAATTAATACAAAAGACCTATTAGGTTGAGTTGGTCTAAAAGTGCTTGATTAAATAAGTTTTTAGTTTATGATCTTAGATACTATCAACAGAAATACTAAGTCAAACAATTTTTATTGTCTATTTAGCATATTAGTGTAGGTTTTTAGGAGGTTTTGCTTAGATATAAATGGGGCTTACCCCCACCTAAACTTAATTTTGCCCCAAAATCTTTTTTTAGGCCTAAACCTAAGTATGTGACTCAAATTTAAATGTAAGTATATTTTCTAAAAGTAAAGCTAGACATTTAGAAAGCAAGTGGTAGTTTAGTTACTTTTAAAAATGTAAAGACTAAACCCAATAACTTGAAGCGTAAGGTTAAATTGCTTCAATGGTGTTTAAAGATCCTACGATGGAAAGTGTGAAATTTGGCTAACTAAGATTGCTTCAAAATATCAAAGGCCAATAGGCAAGGGGGGATTTTTTTTTTTTAAAGATTAGATGCTATATGTAACTTTTATTTTTGCCCCTTTTTTAAAAAAAAGTGTGGATATGTTTTTTCAAAAGGGAAAAACAACTTTTTAAAGTGGGGGATTGAGTTTTAGCAAAGAATTTAAATAGGTTGAAGTTTGAAAAAAAAGAGGAATTTTCTTTTAGGCGTAAAAATTTTACCATATTTTTACCACCCTATTTATGAATATTTTAAATTTTGTGAAAGGACAAAAAATATAAGTGGGCACCCCGAAAGTTTCAAGAAGCATTTAGATTTTGGTCATTAAACTTAAGGGTTCACACATTTTTTTGCACCCTTGTAAAATTTAAAATACCCTGATAGGATCTTAAACCTATTTAAATTGTCTTATTTACAAAAATTTAAGTTTACGGTGTAAAATAACCTATCTTTAAACTATAGTAGTTTTGGGAATCATTGCACTTTGGGTGATGTTATTAAAAAGGTAATAATAAATGATTTTGAGTCATGCACCCTGCTCTCACTTGTACTAAAGCTAGCCAATAAGCAACTTAGGTATCCAAGTTGTTTCACCTAAAATAAAGGTATGTTATATTCACTAAGTTTTTAAGCTTTTAAACCCAAATTTAGACTTTTATATATGAAAATACCATAAAAAAAAATTTTATTTGATCAAATTTTTTTAGTTTTTGTTTACTATGAAATTTATCAAGGAACTTTTGCTTATTTTTTGGCCACTCATCCACTGATGTAGTTTTTATGTGGAAAAAAACAAAAAAGTTGATAAAAACTAACATAAATAGGGCAAATCATATTTTCCCCTTAGCATTTACACTTAAATGGATGAGAAGTGGAAATTAGGTGATCTTATCTTGCTTACCTAGCCATATGATTAAGCAATTAAGATAAAAGCATTCGTTTATTACTTTCTAATCATCTTGATGGGAATAGATAGTTCGTAGGAAGGCCCAAATAGGTCATGGAGTATAACTTTAGTAAATGGGCTGAAGAACATTTTTTCAAGAAGATGGCTGATTTTAGTAGCCCTCTAACTTTAACTTAACCTCGTACGTTTTAAAATTGTGTTTTCAAGAGGTTTTGTAGATAAAACCGAACACCCATACTTACACTGGAGACATAGGTCTATAGGTTTAGACTTTCAATACCCATATTCAAGAGTTCAATTTTGATAGAGAGGTTGAATATGACCAGGCACAATGCTCATTTGAATGATGCTAGAAACCTTAATTTAATTGTTTTACTATAGTCGTTTGCTAAATAGGTACCTTAGCAATTTAGAGGCCTTTAGTAAATTCGTACTTACACATACATTATAGAGGGCATTCTAATAGATAGATTTTGAGGGGCTTGATAGTCAAAGGTGAATTGGTCTTCTAGATGCAATGTAATTTGAGTCATGAAGAGTGCCAAGATTGCATCATTGAGGCTAGAGCCCTTTATGAGGCATGAAAATTGAGATCTCTTTAGAGAAAATCCCCACTAGTACAATGGTGCTTATCATGCATAATTCTATTAAATTCTAGCAGAAGAAGTACTAGGCATAAAAAGGAACATAATACTCTTATTTAATGATCAATAGTTGGGGATATAGAAACATTTTATGTATACCATATTTTTAATACAGTTTAGTAAAACTTAGAAATTTCCAATGTAGGCTATTCTACTAATCTGTATAGAGCTTAATAGGTACATTCACTGAATAAATTATAAATTTTCTTTAGAACAATACAATCTTATATTATTTATTAAGATAATAGTATGACAACTTAAAAATCACAAATTGACTACTACTTAAATAACCTATTACCCTTATATATGACCTTTCAGCTTCCAATACATAATAGTAATGCTCCCATTAATAGTTCGGGAAAAAAAAATCATCGATAGTGGTTAAATGTAAATATATCTAATTTCATTAGTAAATATGGAAAATTACTTTTTCAATTCATAAGGTTTTTTAAAAAAGAACATTTTTTAAGAAATGAAAACACCACCTTTTGATTTTTCTCTTTTTTTGGGGTAAATTTGTAAGAAATACATTTTACAAACAAAATAGCTCACAAGGTGTAGCTCAAAAAAATAAAAAGAACAAATCAACAAAACATCTAAGATTCATGTCTATTTTCAAGACTACTACTAGGTCCCAGAATTAAAAAAATAAGTACTCCTACTTGACTCTATGCTACTTCCACCGGACAATTATGCAAACAAAGTAGAACTTCATCTATAAACAATTATATTTTTCTCTATTAGCCAATCCCCTCTTCGTGAGTTTGTTTTAGCCTTCCAGTTTTGTCACAAGAAATCTACAAAAAAAAAATGTTATTAAAAGAGGTCTAAGGGTTCCTGTACCAATTCAAATGCATAATATAACATTCTTGGTTCATATCCTTTGTATATTCCAATAGTTTTTTGCTACTTGTGAGTTCATTTCCACTCCACAATAATTATCCTACCAGCTTTTGCTTCATGTAGCTCCGATTTTGTGACTCATTCTATCGTAATTTCCCATTAATTCTACCCCTTCCACCAAACAAGTTATGTGCCTGTATTCTCTTACTAAAAGCTCTCTGATAACTTTTCCTTCCTGATACCTTGCAAACTCTCCCTATGTTGCTGTCTCATTGTCATCTTTAGTCACTGTTTCATCGCAGCAGTCTACACTTTACCTATCCTCCATCTTAGTGTTGTCGCTTTATTTGGAAGTTTTCTTACCTTGCTTTTTCACCCTTTCTTCCTCTTAGTTACCCGCCATTTCTCTACTTCTATCTTCACTTGTGTTTCTTGTTTATATTTATGGTTGTTAGCCATTGAATATCCATCTTATTTCTTTCTCTCAATATCCTATTGCCAACATTGTAAATTAACTATAAGGGGGCTTTTGACTCTTTTGGTTAAAATTTGATTAGCATATGCTATCTCATTATTTTGTTTGGTGACCTTTCTTTGTTTTCTTTCGAGTGCTATGGTTCTCATTTCTCCATAAGATTGAGTTAATTGGAGACATGTTGCAAATAGGTATGTTCCACTTAGTTAATTCTCTTGGTTGCATCGTACACATCTTTGGTATACATTCATTCCCCTCCTTCTTAATTTATCTATAGTTGGAAATCACATTGTGCAATATTCTTTATGTAACATTTATACTTTCAGAGTAGTTGGCATTCCTCCATAACCAATCCCATGGTTGTTCATTTTTGCTTCCTTCCCTTCTCCATACATTAACTTGCAAATGATTTTTTATATAATTCTTCATTAGTGTGCAGCACCTGCTTTGTTGTCTTTATTCCCGTCTTCATCACTATAGTGATTTCCTTGATTTTGTGATATTTGTTCATCAATTGGAAACGTTATGACTTTCTTCACTGTTCACTTTCCTATTCCCTCTATAGGCTTGTGCTAGCGAGAGGCGTTCCTTGTTTTTCTATAAAGCCCCAATTACCATTCTCTTATATCCACTTGCTAACCATCCATCCCTCTAAATTGATATTGCATATGTTTCCCCCACTTTGTTGTTTAATTTTCCATTTTAAGCTCATTTAGATATTTTGCTGACTTGCTTGAAAAACTTTGATCCATGCTTGTTTTAAAACTCTCATGCTCACCTTTGTACTTTTGTCTGGATCAATTCCATCTACACAAGTTCCCTTTGTCTTGACTTTTCCATACTTACGTTTAACAATAATGACTTTATTCCTCTTCTTAGACTTTCGTAAATCCTAGTCCTCTATTCTTCCTACAATTTTCTTTAGTTTTTTTTTATGACTTCCAAGTGTAATTTTCTTTGCATTTACAGTCTCTCCTTTGATACGATATAATCCTATTATGCACCTTTCCTAGTTGTTGTTTGTCGAGTCTAATTTTTAAATTTTCCCATCCTAATCGATCTTAGACTAGACCCTATGCCTCTATCTAATATAGATCTCGACTTGAGATAGGAACTTCGTTTAATTTTGCGTTCACCACCAACTGTTGTTGGGGAAAGATTGACTTAAGTACTAGAGGAGGGCTTAGTCTTAATTTGGACCACTAGTACGTCGTGATTCCTCTTTTCGTTTTGGGAAAAGAGGAAAGGAAAACGAATTTATCTAAGTTCTCGGAGGCTAACCTAATAAAACCTTACGGTACCACCTAATCTCCTAAAATTATCTGTATCTAGAAATGTCTTTTATTTTGGTTTCTATTTGCCTTTTATTGTGTTTGTGAATGAGTTATTTGAAAAATTGGTTTTTTTATTCATTTTATGCGGTCTGAGCAATGATGGGTGCCTACGTACCTGCCATTCATGTTCAAACAATGCCGTTAGTTCGCTTTTCATCTGAACAGATTTAGTGGGTTGTGAATTTTTATTGTGAAATCTCTTTTGATTTATGTTTTTCTACCATTTTTGGGATTTTATTCTAAAAAATCTAATAACTTAAGCTTAATAATTTGATTTTTTTAAAAATATTTTTTGGGAAAAACATCAATTTTTGGATTTATTTGAGAAAATGATTGTTCTATGTGATATAACTCATTTTTTCTATTTTTCGAATTTTTATTAATTTTTGTAATTTTTTTATGATTTTTTATCACGTTTTATTGATTCTTTTATTATTCTTTTTACTATTTTTATTGATCTTTATAAGTTTCTATATTTTTTTCACATTTTTTGTGCATTTTTGTGTTTACTAAAAAATTTTCCTCTAGGTTTACCCTATTTCTAAAATCTAAAGTTTTATTATTATTTTCTTTCTAATACTTTTTATTATTTATTTATTTTGATTATATTTTTTTTCTTATTTATTATTATTTTATTTATATTATTAACTACCTAATAAAATCAATTTCTAACATTTTTCTATTTATTGATAAAATATAATACACTCATAGTAAATAAACAAATAAATAAATAACAAATAAATAAAATAAATATCAACTTAATTAAATCAATTCGGAATAAAATAAATCAATATAAAGATAAAAAAAAATAAAAAAATAAATAAACAACAGAAAATCGACTTACCTGGAGTCCGGGTTCAGCTTGCGCGGGTCGGGGTAGTAGAGCGGGTCGAATAGCGAGGTCGGATACGGCGTGAACGGCGGGAATACTCGGTGACGGGGTCCAGCAACCTTTTGCAGCGGTTTGTGGTCGTCGAATCCCTAGGGTCTATCGAGGGTGAGAAAATCCAAAGGTGTTGGTGTTGGTTTAGACTCCATAATCGCTTCCTGGTGGTTGCTCAATCTTGATCGTCGGTTCGCGGGCTCGAACTTCCTCGGTGGACTTCGATTCCCTCTTTTCTCTCACTTTCTCTCGCTTTTTTTCTATGTTCTGGCTTTCCTCACTTCATCCTTATTTATAAGCTTTCGAAAATTGAGCTGGATAAAGCTGGATTCCACGATCGAGCAATCGGATTTGCCGGAAAAAGGAACCAACTCGATTGTGTAAAATCCTTCCGTTTGTTAAGATTTTATTTCCAATTGGATGAGTTTATCTCAAATTATGTTTGAAGATTTTGTTGGATTTGTGCAAATAAAAATCGAAACGAATAGGCCGAAATTCGAATTTTTGCTCTTCTCGCCAGGCGATCTCGGGACCGATAGTTGAAAGACGATCACGCGCTCGGCGCTGTTGCGTTCGCTCCAAGCCAATCAAATGCTGCCACGTGTCCCGTGGTAAAGGAAAAAATTTGCAAAACGCCGGAATCTGCTTCCTCACTCGCGTTTTGAACCCCTGAGCCTCACACCCCCCAGCACCTCGGCGCTGACCAAGAACTCGGACCAGTTTGAGATAGCCATTTACCTGATTTTGTTTATTTCACTAATTGCCATATATTTGCAATGCGGATTTTTTTTTTATTTTATTTGTATTTTTTTGAAATTCAAAATTTGTAAAAATTATTTATTCCTTATTATTGCCATTTTACTGAAATAATTTTCAAAATTTGATGTGTTGTCCATTTTTCTTTTTTTTGAATATTTTTCGATTTTTGCCCAATTAGAAGAAAAATTGGAACCAATTAGGAAAAAATTGGGAATTGATTATTATTAGTGATTCTTAGAGGGCAAAAATGGGGTGTTTCAGCTGTCTCCTCTTTGTAGTAAAGTTTTGAAAAACTTAGAACTACAAAGACAGAAAGACGCCTTTTTTGCCTCTTGATCTAATATGATGACTGGCCTTGTTTTGGCTGTTATATGAAATTGGTTTCTGGAGGGGAAAATGCTCCACAAGAGCTAATAATCCCACAGAGTTTAAAAATGATCCTAACGCTCAATTTGAGTAAGTTCTTAATTTTTATTTCCTTCCCCAAACAAGGGCTTTATAGGCTGACAAATTGGCGATAGGATAACATCTCAAGCATTGTTTAGGAGTGTAGAATAAATGATGATAGAAAGGTCTTATCAGCAATAGCAACCTGAAAACGAAGATTATCTTAGGAAGTGCTCCTGATGAGCTGGCTACTGTTATACGAAGTGTCTGACTAAACTAGGTAGCTGTTTGGTAAATACCTCCGAAAAGTGCTCCATTGAGCTAACTAATCGGTTTATTGAAGTTTGAAAAAAGTTGCTCTTATGAGCTGATTAATTATTAGATTCGAAATTTGCTCCTTGAGCTAACTAATCAAGGGGGCGAAAAGTGCTCCTAAGCTAACAAATTTTGGGAGGGATTTTTTGGGAAAGTGCTCCTTTTTTGGGTTGACAAACCCTATAGGGGGAAAAACGTCTTCTTAGACTAACGACCCTGGGGAAAAAGGGTCCCTAAAAGTGCCCCAGGGGTTTGGGACTTTGAGCAAGATTTTTAGGAAGTGCCCCTCTTGGGCTGAAAAAACCTAAAGGGGAAACGGGGCCCTTCTTAGACAAACGATTTGGGGGGAAAGTCTCAAAAAGTCCCCCTATGGGCTGCCCTTGAGAAAAAAATTTTTTGGAAAGTGCCCCCCTTGGGCTGCCCTGACCTTTTTAATGGGACGTGTTTTTCTTAGACTAACGACCTTGGGGGAATGTCTAAAAAAATTTCCCAAAGGGCAAAACCTTGAGACAAATTTTAGGAAAGTCCCCCTTTTGGGGGCTGATTTGACCTTAGGGGGACGGTCTTTTTTGTAAGGGCCCGGGGGGGAAATGTCTCAAAAGTGCCCCTGGGGGCTGCCCTGGGGGACAAAATTTTTAAGGAAAGTTTTCCTTTTTGGGCTGACGACCATAACGGGAACATGTCTTCTTAGACAAACCCAACCCGGGGGGAAAAATGTCTCAAAAAGTGCCCCTATGGGCCCCCCCTTGAACAAGTTATTTAGGAAAGTGCCCCTTTGGCTGACTGCCCAAATGGGGAAAGTGTTTTTTTTAGATAACGCCCTTTGGGGGGAAATGTCTCAAAAGTACCCCTAGGGGCTGATTTAAAAAGAGGGTTATTTGGGAAAACCCCTTTGGGTGACAAACCCCTATGAAAAAAGGGGTTTTATACTTCCCCGTAAAATACAAAAAGGGGAAAATCTAAGGTACAGTGGAAATAAAAAAAAAAATACCCCTTTTATAACTTGTCGCATACACGACCGTGCCCCCGGGCCGTGTTTGTTTTTGGGAAAGTGACAACCTATTACAGGGCTCATCCCGGGCCCGTGCTTAAACCGTGTATAATTCTGTGAAAGTTCCTGTCTGAATACCACAGTGCCCAGGCTGTGGAGGGAGCCGTGCATGTTTTCTGGGGGTTTCCCTAAACAAAATTCCCGGGGCCGTTATGCAGGGCCGTGTAGGGGAACCCGTGTATTTTCCTCGGGGAAAAATCCTGGTAAAATACAGGGCCCGTGTTCGGGGCCCGTGGAGAGGCCGGATACTTCTTGATTTCCCTTAAAAAACACTAAACGGAGGAACAAGCAGTGTGGCCCCGCCCATGCCTCGTGGCTCCTCATTCTCCCCCCCCACTAAGGGAAAACTCGCCCCCGAGTTTCATCCGATTTTAAAGGAGATCATGGGGGTAAAAAGGGTGATAGATCCCCCAAAAAATTAAAAGTACAGGGGGATATTCATTCTTGGGGGAGTTGTACAAATATTGCGTTGTCTTTATCTTATTACACTTCATGGGGGTCCGTACTTTTTGGGTTGAATTTTCCCCAATTTTTCTCTACGGGGAAAAGTTTCCCCTTCGGAGGTAAACCATGCCCTGATGGGCCTACGAAAAAAACCCTTTTTCCCGTCTTTTTTTTTATCTGCACCCCTTTGTATGTCATTGGACTCCCTATTTTTCTTTTAAAATTTTCCTCAGTAGGGGTTTTGGTGTTTTTTTGGCCTTTTTTTTAGCCACCCCCCAAAAACCTTTATCATTTTCCCTTGGGGGTAATTTAAGCAAGTCCGGGCCATGTTGTGGTGTTTTGGTGTATACCACCGGAATGGGGGACCTCCCAAAATTTTCGGTGAACGGAACTATTGAAAGGGCAAATTTCCAGCCGGCCAATGCTTGATCCCACTGCCCGGCTTCTGGGTACAGTTGCTTCTGTTTGGGGTTTCCGAGGGCCCCTGTTAGTTACCTCTTCTAAACCCATGGTTTTTGAGGATGGGAAAGTGCGGGCTGTACTTCAATGATGAATCAAATATATCCCAAAAGAGTCCTCCAAAAAGCCCTGAGGAATTTGCTACCCCTGTCGGAAGAAAAGGGGTTTTGGGGCCCTCCATGCCCCCGCACTTTTCCCTTGAAGAACATCGCGCAATAGCTCGGGGAAACTGGGGTTTTCCCTGCGGGAATGGAATGACCCTTTCGGGAAAAACCTGTAAACTCCCACAAACACGGGTCAGCACCTTCGTTGGGTACGGGGCAAACCCAGTATAAAATTTTATCGATAGGTCCTCCCAAAAGTTTGTTGGTACGGGAAGAGGATATATAGGCCCGTTTTTGGGGATTCCCCCTTAGACACTTGGAAATGTAGCCCCTTTCCCACAATCCGTTTACACATCCCCTTTTTATTGGGGCCCAAAAAAGTTTCTTTCATTTATTGGGGCTAGGGTTTTTTCCCTCTACCCATAGTCCCCCAGCCCTCCCCCCCTTGCAGACCGGGATAAGTTTTTCCCGTAAGGAAGTTCCAGGAATGCCACAGTTGATTCCCTTTAAATAAAATTACCCCCCTTTGGATAAATAGTCGTCGCCGGTTCCCTTTTTTGGTACATTTAAACCCAAAGTGCCCTTTAAAGCGTATCATTTTCATAAAATTTCCCCTTAGTTTCTAAAACCCAACAATGCCGCACTTAAAGTAATTTAGACTTTCCCGCTCTTCTACTGGGGGTGTCAAACAAACCTTATTTTGCCCACCCGACTTGTGCATCAATTGAAAGGAAAATCTCTGAAAAGAACTCAATCCATCTGGCGTGCATTTTCCTTATTTAATTGGGTCGACCACTCAAGTGAAAAAGACCCCACAATCCGAATACAAAATGAACTTTTTCCCCAAAAATTTAGTGCCCCCAAAACATTTTAAAGGGGCCCTCACCAGGGCGTAAAATTTCCCTAAAAATATGTAACCAAGTCCTCCTTGTTTTCGCCCAAAATTTTCACTGAAAAAAAGGCTTTTGGTTTTCTCCCTTGTGATAATCCCTGAAACCAACCCCCCAACCCCCACTACATGCAATCCACCTCGAACAACTTCTCAAATTTCCGGTGCGCTAGTACAGGAGGTTTCCCAAAAATCTCTGCTTCAAGTTCATGAAGTTAAATTTCGATTCTTCACCCTTTTGGAACTTTCCTTTTTTCCAACCCTTTTGTCGGGGGGGGGCAACCCAACAGAAACTAAAATGCAAATTTGAATTTTCTGAAAAAAATAGCTAGGCCGAGGAAACCCCTAAATTTCTGTAACGTTCTGGGAATGGCCATTCCCCTAATTGCCTTCCCCTTTACCATCTCCACCATCACTCTTCACTACTAACCAAAAACCCAAAAAAAACAACAGTCGCCTTGACAAAAAGTGCACTTTTTAAAGTTTAAACGAACAGCTTTTCCCCTTTTAAATGCAAAAAACCCACCCACTTTAGATGCTCCAAAAGTTTTTCGGATTTAAAATATTAGAATATCGTCAAAATACACAAAAAGGGGAAAACGACCATTGAAAGGTTTCAATCCCTAGTTAAATTCCTTCAAAAAGGGTTGCTCGGGCTTTAAACCAAACCCCAAATGGCAAATGGGCCACTCTATAGCCCCCCCTTTGGTCTTAAAAACCCCGTTTTTCCCCATCATTCCCCCCGGGAGGGATCCAAATTTGGGTTATATCCTTTCCCGCAAGCATCTTGGAGAAGATAGTAACGCCACCCCAAACGGTCCAACATATCCTCGGGGCGGGTTTTGGGGAATTTATACCCTTTTGGAAATTTTTGTTGATACCCTCGGCAACAAACACACCCCTCCAGCTCCCATCTTTCTTGGGATTTAACAATGCGGGAAACCGCACAGGACTTAAGCTTTCCCGGATAAACCCCTTTTTGTAAAAAGATCTTGGACCTTTCCGTAGAACCCCCCCCGGCTTCCTTGGGATAAATTCTGTAAGCGGGGGGGTTTTGGGGAGACTAGCTCCTGGCCCCTGGTCTATCTGGTGTTGTTTCCCCCTTTAGGGGGGGTGGGCCCCTCAGGTAGGTCGCGGGAAAACCACTTTTTTTTAAATCCTAGAAGATCCTTCACTGCCCTTTTTCCTTCTCCATCAAGTTCCTCCCCTCCTTCGGTCACACCTTTCAGATGGGGGGCGTCACCACTCCCGGACTCCCTTAAGTCTTCCACACTTCCCTTTCAGATTTTCTGTAATTTTAAAAATGAACGACTCTCAAACCCTTTTTTCCTTTTTTTTGTCCTTTTCCCTTTTTCAAAAGGGAACAAAGGGGTTTCTTCACACCTTCCCCTTTTCCCCAAACCCTTTTGACATTCCTTTACCCCCATGTTGGCGTCTAAAGTCAAAATTTCCATGGTCTCCCAACAAGATGTGGCAGGCCAAACATGTCTACAATGTCACAAAAAGCTTCACCCCGGTACTTCCCCATTGAAAAGGTTTCCCTGCATCTCTTTCCCTTTACCTCAATTTTCTCGGTGCTTTAATCCCCCGTTTTGTAAACCCATTTGGGTCTTTTCGATGGGCCCGCTGCAGGGTTTTTTCACAAACCCCCCCTTCCATGATTTTTCTCGCAAAATTCCGCGCTACTTTTTTGCTCAAACAACTTCCCCATGATAGTAAAACCGGTACGAAAAAAAACTGGTGTCTCTAGTGATCCTTCTTGCTTTTGGGGGGAGCATCATGCGCCGAATTTAAAAATGTTTGGGTTTCCCCTGGGTTTTTTTCTTCCTCATAATAAATTTTCCCTCTCCTCGGGTCACAGCAGATCTCCCTCATTTTATCCGGTTTTTCCTAATCAAAGTTTACCCTTTTTTTTCCTCCCAATTTTTACCAATTTGTTTGACCGATGGGCCGGTTGGTTTTCATCGAAAAATTTTCCTAATATAGGTTTTTGGGATAGGGATTGTTCCTGTCTTTGAAACTCCCCTTTCCCCCAACGGCTTCTTCCCTTTATTTTCTCTTCCCCCTGGAAATGTTTCCCCAGGGTTTTTTATATGGTTATTTTTTTCTTTTCTCAAAAACCGGCCCACTACCACCACCCACGCTTCACCACATAAACCCCTTTCCCTCCTCCCCAAAATTTTACTTCCCCTTTTTTCCTGCAACACAAAATTCAACCGGGGGCCCAAATTCTTTTTTTCTTAAGGGTTCTCACCATCGTAAAACCCCCAAACTTGTCCCCCTTTAATTTTGGGGCTTCAGTCCTTCTACAAACCCTTTTTAAATTTCTGACCTTTTATCCCCCCTCAAAAACATTTTCCCCTCGCCAAAACCTTTTGAAATTGCCGTAATTTATTTACGGGAAAGTTGTCCGGGGGCACCCAATGATTTGTTTGGGAAAAATTTTCTGCCCCATAATCCGGCGGGAGGAAAAACATGTTGCAGCAAATGCCCTTCAAGCGATACCATGATCTTACCGGGTTTTTTCCCTTCCCCCTGCCCCCTTCTTTTTAAACCTTTTCCCACCATGCCGAGGCGCCACTCTTAACCTTTCATGCCACCAACCTTACACGCGGGCCTTTGGGGGAAATTTTCCTTTTAAACGAAGAAACCCGGGCCACTTCCGGGAAGCCCCAAACAAGGGAAACCCTTTGATTTTGGGCTGCCATCGAACCATGGGATTCGACCCTTTAGATGGTAGTCCCCCCATTCCCCCTTTATCATAGCCTCCCGGTTTCCCCCTATAATCCCTTTTCTAGGGTGGTTTTCCCTGATGAGGGCCCCCGATTTACCACCACCTCTACCACCATGCCCTACCGTGGCCTACTCCCCCCTACATGTCATCACTTTCTTCCTGGGTCTTCACTCCCCAACCCCCCTCCTGTTTTCCCAAAGGGAAAGGTCGGGTCACGGGGTTCCCCCCCCCAATTCCTCCCCCCGCCCTGGTGGATTTCCCGCCAAGGCCCCCAACCCTATTGGGTCTACCACCAAGCACGAAAAGCTCGGGTTAAATTCATCAAGCGCCGTTCCATAAGCCCGACCTTTTGATGCTTACGTCGAATTCCCCGCCCTTGGAACCCCTTGTTGGGTTCCCCTTTAAACCCGGCCCCTTGAACACCGTCCAAAAACCGACCCCTAACATCGCCTTGATGATTGACATCCCCCACAGGAAAAAGCCCGCCTGATACCCCCTGACCAACGCGGAAAAGGGAAAAAGAAACGGGAAACGAATTTGGATTGGTTTTTACACAACAAAAAAACACCTTTTTATGCAAATCTGGGTTGCGCACAACCGGGAAAAGGGAGAAAATTCTCTCCGAAATGTATTTTGATAAAAAAAAAAACGTTAAAAATAGCAATTAACATGCACCCCCTGGGCGGAACCTTTCTCACCACATAAAGGGCTTCATAGTTTGGGGTAAATTTTCCCCCTTTGGGGTCCCTTGGGGCGTTTTGGAAAACCTTCCCTTGGGACCCGATCCCTTTTTGAAGTTTCGGGGCCTAATTTTTTTGTTAAAAAGCTCGGGGCCCCCTTTGGGTTTGGTTTCACTGGGCCTTTACAAGTGCGGTAAGTCTTTTTTCATCAATTTATATTCAGCTTTATCAAGCCTCTTCTTTACCCAATTTTTTTTTGGTTTGTGGTTTCTGATAAGATTCCCGTTTTATGGTATTTTTTACTTCAACTGGTAGCCCGCTTTTGTACCATTTTTTCCCAAGAATTTGGGGGAGCCCAGTAGATGTTCCCTTTTTTGAAGTCCTATTAAACCATGAGAGCCAAAAAGGGAACAAATTGTGCCCAAACTTTGTAAATAGGTTTTCATTTTCCGGTTTTTTGGAATTTTTTCCCTTTTTGAATATTTTCCTTTTTTAGCTGCTTTGGGGGGGGGATTTGGCCTTTTTTTCCATTCATTTTTTTTTTTTTTGAAAGGGTTCGATAAGGAGTTGAATTTTCTATGGTTTTTGCGGAATTGTTTTACATAACCTATCATCGTTTGTTGTTAAGATTGGGAACCCTTGTCAATGATGATAGACTCGGAAAATCCATATCAGGTATTATGTCCCTTTTTTAAAAAACGGACTATTTCCCCCTTTTGGGGACATTGGGAATATGAAAGAAACTTCTAAATCTTTTGGTTTAAGTAAAACAATCGCTACCAGTATAAACCTGTGGCCCCTTGGATTTCTAGGGGGATTGGGCCAAATTTTTTGGGCGATTCCCCCATGGGGGAAAAAGGGTGGTTTCTGACAAAAAAAATTTTAGCTCACTGGGTGGAGCATTTTTTCCGGGTTGCGTAACTTTACACAGAAGACAGTGTTTACATATTTTTTGGGAAACTGATTCCCCTGGTTAACCAAAAGTATCAAATCTCAAGATTTTTCGGGGTAAAAATGTAGCCATTCCAAAATTTTAGGTCCACATACTCTTTGGGGGCCCTTTCACAGTTGCATGGTTCATTTTTGGGCCACACATCCAACAAAGGGGGTTCAGAAAGACTTTTGTAGAGTATAGACCCATTTGTAAGAAATGACTTTTCTAACCTTCTGAGTGTTTTTTTGGTCATTTTTTGTTTTGCAAAAATTTTAGGGGGGATTTACTTTTTTTGGGGGTGTGTGATACCAGGGGGTTTTTATCTTGTACTTTTTCAATTTGGGTTTAAAAAGTAGGCGGGCCCATTTTCGATATCTATCTTCATCGGTTGGATTTCGACTCCCCCTGTTATTTGGATCATAGATGCTAGTGTGGCTAGTGCATCTGCAAACTGATTATGAGTTCTCGGGATGTATGTGAAAGAGATTGCCTTGAATTCTTCGATTAGCTCTGTCAAGTGTGATGATAAGGTACCAGTTTAGGGTCTTTAGTCTTGTATTCCCCTCTTGTCTGTAGTATGATGAGCGAACGAATCTCCGTATACTTCTAATTCGCGAATTTCCATTTGGCAGGCCCATTTTGAGGCCAAGAATGCATGCCTCATATTCCGCGATATTATTGGTATAGGGAAATGTAAGTCTTGTCGCTGCAGGGAATTGAGTGCCATCTAGGGATATCAATACTGCCCCAACTTCGCAATCCGAATATGTTGGCGGCTCCATCGAAAAACAGTTTCCATTTCAGGTTCTGCTCTATCCTAAAGTCTTCTACCAGTATATCTTCCACTGTTAATATATTTTTTTTCGTCCGGGAATTGGGCTTGTAGTTCTTGGGAATCTGTCTCGACAGGGTGTTCTGCCAATTGGTCGGCTAAGGCTTGCCCTTTCATCGAGTTCTGATTTATGTATGCGATGTTAAACTTGGATAGGAGCATTTGCCATTTAGAGATTCTCCCTATCAAAGCTGGTTTCTCTGCCAAATATTTCAAGGGATCATGTTTTGTCAGTAGCTCAATATGATAGTAAAGGGTGTATTGCCTTAGTCGATGCATGACCCAAATTAGAGCACAATAAGTCTTCTCCACCTCTGAGTACCTCTGTTCCCTTTTGTGAATTTCTTGCTCAAGTAATATATGGAACGCTCTCTTCCCTCTTCATCTTTCTGCCCTAGCACACAACCCATGGATTCAGGGAGTATAGTGAGGTATAAGAATAAGGCTTCCCCTGCTTTGGGACTATCAAGACCGGAGGTTTTATAAGGTAGTCTTTGATCATCTTGAATACTTCTTCGCATTCGTCGTCCCATTTTATGGTGGCATTCTTTTTCAATAGACGGAATAGTGGCTGGCATTTATCGGTGAGCTGTGAGATAAAACGAGCTATATAATTTAATCTTCCCAGCAAGCTTCTTACTTCTTTAATGGAGGTGGGGAAGGTAACTCTAATATAGACTTTACCTTGTCAGGATCGATTTAATGCCCTCCTGGCTTATGACAAACACTAACAATTTCCCGTTGTGACCCCGAAGTGCATTTGCTCTAGGTTTAACTTGAGCTGGAATTTTCTCAGTCGCTTAAACAATTTCCTCAGGATATCTATATGGCTTTCTCCTTCCTTAGATTTAGTTATCATGTCGTCGACGTATACTTCAACCTCTCAATGCATCATGTCATGAAGTATCGCGACCATGGCTCTCTGATACGTTGCCCCGGCGTTTTTCAAACCGAAGGGCATGACTTTGTAACAGAAAGTTCCCCACGTTGTGATGAAAGTCATTTTGGTTTTATTTCTCCAGCCATTTTTATTTGATTATATCTTGAGAAACCATCCATGAATGAGAAAAGATAGTTTCCCGCAGTGTTGTCCACTAAAACATCAATGTGAGGTAGGGGGAAGTTATCCTTTGGTGTAGCTTGGTTTAAATCCCGGAAGTCTACAGCATACGCGTACTTTTCCATTCTTTTTCATAATAGGGACTATATTTGCCACCCATTCCAGTAATCAGATACTTCGATGAACCCTACTTCTAATAGTTTCTTGACTTCTTCTTTAATCTTTAGTAAAATGTTAGGCCTAAATCTTCTCAGTTTTTGTTTTTTAGGTTTGACATCTTCCCTTGTGGGAAGCCTATGAACCACTACTGATTGGTCTAGTCTTGGCATGTCGCCATATGACCAGGCGAACACATCTGCATATTCTGTTAATAACTCGGTTATCTCAACATTTTGCTTGGTACTCAAACATGGTCCTGATTTTGAGGTTTTTAGGTTTTTCCATGCTTCCTAGATTTACTGTCTCCATCGGCTCGTCGCTCGAAATTCCGCTTTGTTCATGTTTTTTGCCATATTTTCTTGTATTATTCGTGGTCAAGGATATCGCCTTCAACAACTGACCCAGCAGCTTTGGAAACGATATCAGCGTTTTTATTTTTCCCTCGCGAAATACCCCGAGTTCGTGGTAGGAGATTGGGGTAAAGAAAAAGTGAAAGATGTTATGAGAGAAAAAAAAAAGATTGTAATTGAATTGATAAAGGTCTCTTTAAAATTCGTTCAAAAAATCATTCTCTATTTTTAGTGCCTAGAATTATTGATAGGATAACAAAAAAAATTTTTCGGCCGAATGGATTGGACATAGGGGGGGTTTGGGGCCCCCATTGTGCGTCCCTTGCTTATGGGGCTCTTGAATGTATTTGCTTTCAAAAAAGATTGTTGGAGAGGTGGAATGAACATTGGGGTTGCTTGTTTCCCTTTTTTATTCTGCCTTTGACCCTTTTGTTGTGTTCTTCTTGGCTTGGAAAGTACCCTGTCCAAAGGGGCCTTGTTGCCCCTCTTTAACAAAGGGCCTTCCTTACTGGTCACCACGTTCACTTCATTAAAAATTTATGACCAAGGTCTTCAAAAACCTTCCTCCCCAATATAGGGTTTTATGGCGTTTCTTTGTTAGGGATAATCCACTCCCCCACCCCGGTGACTATCTGCCCGTTAAATTGAATTTGCCCCTTTGGTGGAGACTAGAGAGGATGGCTCCAGTAGTGTGTACAGGGTCCCCCCAAAAAGTGGGTTTTGAAAGACCTTGGGGATGTCGAGGCCCTGGAAAGATTATGTGGATACTTGGGGACCAATCTCCCCCCGGGGGTTTTTTCCCCCCTATATACTTTTTTGACCATCAAAGTTTGGGCCCCCTTTTGAGCTAGGGTTATATTGTTTGGATCGACCCCCAATAGGTCGAGGGTAGCTAGTGGGCAATGTTGGGGACGACCCTTTTGTCGATGAGTACCCGAGAGACAATTGTGTGTTGCACCTGACTACTATGAACAGGGGGTTTTGATGTTGGCCCCCTCCCCCCCTAGCTTTCGGGGGGAAAAGATATTTTGTCCAGGGTTTAAAAAATAGAATCCCCCACGTGACTTTTTTTTTTGTAGTATGCCTTCGGGGACCTAAATCTTTTTTGGACTTTGAAGAGTGCTTCCCTTTTGGGGCTCAGATGTTAGAAGGCCCATAAGTGATATTGTGCTGGAATTTTGTTTAGTTGTTCCTTATCTTGTTTCATCGCCTTGACCATTTTTTATAAACGAAAGGGGTCCCCCTTTTTCCCCTTCCCCTCCTTTCTCCACGTTAGTCTTCGTCGGGGGGTTTATACTTTGGGTCGTATATTCTCCCCCGAGAGGGTGTTTCCCCCCCACATAGGAGGGGCTTTTTCGAGGGGGCCCGATGCGAAAGGTGCGGCCTTATAAAATTTTGCCGGTATCGGGACATTAAATACATATCTTTTCCCTTTGGATCGTACTCAGTTGATTGTCCCCCTAGCATTTTTTCACCCTGGGGGTTCTGAGGGAATTGATCATGTTTTAGTCTTTCCTTTCCTTCGGGGGTTGTCCTCCCCTTTCAAAATCTGGCCCCCATTGTAGGGGCCCATCTTTGTTGGGGTATAAGAATTTTTGTTCACCAGTATTCAAACCTCCCCTGGATTTCCCAAAAGGCGGGCTGTTGGGGGTTTCCCGGTAACCATCTTTTTTTGATAAGCTTGGGGTTTTTCTCTAGGGTTGGGGGGATGCTTTTTCTATTGGTCTGTGTTTCGCTTAGGGGCTTCCCTTTGGGGGTTGACTCATAGATGTGTTTATGTTAATGGTGGGCTTATGATTGGGGGCGGGTTGGTGTTGACTTAGGGGTTGGGGGTGTCCAAAATCCGTGTACATTCCGCGTCGATTGGTCTTGGTTTTTTTGCCCGGGCCCCGCACCCTTTTTGAACCCATCTTAACCGTATGGTAGTCACATTTGAGGCTTGGTCGAAATTCTTGGGCTTGTACCGGTCATTGAGGATTTAAAATGACAGTTTTCCCCCCCTCAACCCAAACAAAGATTGACTGAGCGGAATGGGGAGGTGAACTGCCTTGGGACCCCCGGTGGCCGGGTTTGACCCGTCGGGGATTTTGGGTGGGGGTTTTCTTTTGAATGTCACCGAGTTCCCGCCTTTTTGCCTTTTCCCGGGTGGTGTGCTGCGGTGGACTCCTTTGCTCATTACCTCCTAGGGCCTTTGTGTTGGGGGACCTTGGGAGGATCCATCATTTGGAGTCTGCCGGTGGTGATGGCATTTTCAATCCGACATCCTGCAGCTACACCTCTGCAAAGCTGGATGAGGTCTGGCCTACCAGATGTGAAAAGTAAGTCTTGTCTAAGGTGTTGACAAATATGGATGTCAATCCTTCTCAAAGATCGGGATTGCTACTCTGGTGGCCTGAGCTCTCCAGCACTAAGCATACTCCTTAAACGGCTCAGTATGTCTTTTTCGGAGACTCCAAGGTCAATCACGGAGGGGGCGGACCTCGATATTGAACTTATATGGTCGTAGAACGCCCGGGCTAGTTTTTCCCAGGTGTTGACATTATTGAAGTCCAGGTGGGTTGTACCAGACCAATGTTGGGCCTGTGAGGCTGTCTTAAAAGGTCTAGATCATGAGTTGGTCGTATTGAACATACTTGCTCATCTTTCAAGCATATAGCCTGGTATGCATTTTGGGGCACCATGTCCCATCGTATTTTTCATAACTCCGAGGTCTTGAACTTCTCAGGGTATACCTCTTCCCTGTACACTGGCAGACTGGTGATCCGGCCTGCTCGAAACCATCAGGACCTCATTGTTTTCATCTTATCATAGAGCTGCTGGAAGAGTCTCTTCTCCATTTCTTCGTTCTCTTCCATCTTCTTTTCAGGTCATCAGAGGTTGGCCCCTAGTTGATCTTCGGCTCGTATTTCAAAGCCTGGGTTAAGGTGGGAATTGATCTCTTCTTACTCCGGAGGTGTCCCTCCACTACTTTTCCCTTCCTGGCCCCTGAATGTTCTTCCTGGGTTGGCTGAGTGGTGCGGAAGGGGGCCAATACTTTCAGTTAAGAGGTGGACTGAGGCAGCCAATTGTTGGACCATTTGTTCTAAGGATACGATTTGGAGTTGAGCAGCTTAGCATTTGTGTTGTTGTGGTTGTCGCTACTGTTGGCCATTTTTGTTCTTGAACGTGTGCGAATTGGGCTGTGGGAGGGTTGGTTGCTTGTGAGCTATTTGATACCTGGTGCGCTTTTGTTTTTTTTCTTTAGTATAATGTATGCAAAATGCTATGCTGTGTTGATACGACCACGCCAACTTGTGCGAAACCAATTTCCATACGTTCGGAAATTCGTTACCTAAGACACCCAAACACCTAAAGTGGAAACCGTGACCGTTGTCTATAAGCGAGAAAAGAAACCTTGGTATAATGTGAAGACGCCATAATCGGGATGAAAGATGATTGATAAGTCAGGGTGAACGCCACGGAAATCAATCCGATAAGTTCAATTAGTTCTTAAGAACCATGGAGGTGGCCTCTCAAAGTGTTTAATGTTCAAAGATGTAAATGCTTTGTGTGTTCTAACCTAGGAGTTTTTATACTAGGGTTACAATTCGTGAAAACAAGTCAAAATGACGTAGCTTAGATAGTTGCGTTAAAACACGAAAACAAAACAGCTGGTCGGCAGGGGATAGCAGCCGTGTACACGACCATGTACTTTTCTGTGCACATTCCGGGTACATACCGACGTGTACTTCTGGTCGTATATCTTTGTGGCGTTTAAGGCGGGGGAGCCGTGTTC
>JBBMOL010001544.1:0-36842 GCA_037954665.1 Laguncularia racemosa | reverse complement strand
ACCCGGACCGTGTTGGGACAACAAATCCAAGAAGATACACGACTAGAAGTACAACGATCGTGTATATGACTGGAATGTGTACAGAAAAGTACACGGTCGTGTACATGGGCGTGTATCCCCTGCCGGCCAACTTGTTCTGTTTTCGTGTTTTTATGCAACTTATCTAAGCTACGTCATTTTGGACTTGTTTTTCCACGAATTGTAACCCTAGTATAAAAGCTCCTAGGGTTTAGAACAACTTAGAAATTACCTCTTTAAACATTAACACTTTTGAGAGGCACCTCTCTTGGTTCTTCAAGAACTAAATCGAACTTATCGGATAATTTCCGTGGCGTTCATCCCGACTTATCAATCGGTCCTTTCATCCCAATTGCGGTGTCTTCATTTTATACCAAGGTGATGAGATCCATGATGAGAGCCAAGCCGAAGAAGAAATGGGATCCTCTTGAAGTGCCGCCTGGACCGATCATAAGAAATCGAGCGAAACGATTCAAGGAAGCACTTAATGGGTTAATAAAGGTTGTCCATGAAGCTAGAAAGGATTGGAGCAATCATAAAGTTGGAATGGATTGGAATAACCATGGGAAGACCCTTGCTTTAATACAAGTCACATCGGACACGGGTTGAAGAGGGCGTGTACTTTCAAGGCACGGCCGTGTAAGAATATCAAGATTGCACAGAATCATACACGGCCAGACACACGACTAAAAGGCACGCCGTGTAAGGAGACAAGAATTGGCACAAAATCATACACGGCCGTGTATCCCCTGCCAGCCAGCTTATTTTGTTTCGTGTTTTTTACACAACTTATCTAAGCTACATCGTTTGGACTTGTTTTCACGAATTGTAACCCTAGTATAAAAGCTCCTAAGGTTTAGAACAACAAAGAATTTACATCTTTGAACATTAAACACTTTTGGAGAGGCACCTCTCTTGGTTTCATCAAGAACTAATTTGAACTTATCGGATTGATTTCCGTGGCGTTCATCCCGACTTATCAATCGGTTCTTTCATCCTGATTGTGGCATCTTCACATTATACCAAGTTCTTGTCTCGCTTATAAACAACGGGTTGCGTTTCCACTTTAGGTGTTTGGGCGTCTTAGGCAACGAATTCCAAACGTATTGGTATTGGGTTTTGTCATGGGTTGGCATGGTTCGTATCACAAGGTTCTTGTCTCGCTTATAGACAATGGGTCGCGGTTTCCACTTTAGGTGTTTGGCATCGTAGGTACGAATTCCAAACGTATGGTATTGGGGTTTCGTCACGGGTTGGCGTGATTCGTATCACCAACTTCATGGTTTAGCTTGATTTTGTAGACAATATTGCCAACCTACCTTTACCCCACAAATCACGTATGAGTAATTGTACCGGTCTCTAAGCTTGTAACTTCAATCTTATTGAATCTTCATCTAAGGGATTGAAATGTACCACTAGGTTATGGTAATTAATTGTGGCATAGTACTTGGATAACCAATTTGTTCCCCAAAATAATTTCAAAGTCAATCATCTCTAAAACCTAAAGATCAACTAGTATCACTCACTCTTGTACCACTATCTGCACATCTCTACAAATCTGGTCTAACCCCTTTCCAACACCTAAAGGTATGCTCACATATAAGGGATTACTTGGCAATTTAGGTTTAAAATCAGACATATGCATAAAACTTCATAAATCCATGAATGTGTTGCAATAGTATTGAAAAGTACAAAAGCACTAGTAGAGTGTACAAAAAGCGTACCTACAATAGCATCCTAATTGAAGATGTCCTATTGTTGCTACTATTGAAGGCAAACACTTGGGCTAGGCTCTTTGTCTTAGTTTTTTTTCTAAGATATACCTATTTAAATGTATATATATTTAACATGGAACATTTTCCTAACCAACAAATAAACACATTGCCAACTTATCCTATTAACCAATGTGATTAATCACAATATAAATAATGTAAACCCCTTTAATTTTTCCCCATCTACATGTGTAACTTCCACTCTCCTACTTTTTTTTTTCTCTCAAACACACTACAAAACACTCTCTAAAAGCTAAGGAAATCACTTAACACCATCCGCCACCACTAGCCCTCACACCTACACCAAACCACATAGCAAACACGCCACCAATAGCCATAAACTTTACCTCCACAACCAACCACCTTCATGCTATTTTAGGGACCTTTAAGGACCAAAAAGGTAAAGAAAAGTCTTAAGGGTTCAACACTAAGAAAGAGAAACAAGGAAGTAGTTTGAGACACTCTAATAAAGTTTATCAAAAGTAAGGTGTTCTTGCACATGTTTTTTTTTTTTATTCTTTTAATTTTTCCATGTAAAACTATATTAAATAGATAAGTACCTTTTTGTCTTTAATGATGATTTAATTTCCCTTAAGTAAGAGATCAAAAATTGATGTAAACTTAAGCATGCTAGGAAAAATTATACTTCATTTCTTTTTGGTCAACACTTTCAAGGAGCATAGAAATCACTATCTTGATGTATTAGGGGAATCCCAATATTTAAGGGCCCTTGTGAGTTTTTAAGTATTTTGAAAAAGAAAAAGGGGGAAAAATAAAGGGTTTTGGCTTCCAACAATGAAGTCGGGCACAAGGGGGTTTTTTACTTTGTTTTTTCAAGATTCTAAAATATATTATATAATATGTATTGGAAGTCTTAGGAAAATTAAAAAATTTTAAACTGATTTTTAAATTTCTAAAAAGGGGAAACCTTATAATTTGAAGTAGGTAAAATCGAAAAAAAAGGACAATCAAATCTTGGACTAAAACCAATGATGATAGAAAACAAATAAACCCTTTGGATGCAAAAAAAAAAAGCCCAAAAAAGGGTCCATAATTAAATTTAGAATTAATTTCTTTTAGGACATTATGCCGGGATAGGAAAAAGACTGCAAAACAAATTTGAATAGGTGCCAAAAAATTGCCCAGAATGAAAAATTTTTTTTCGCCCAAATGACCAAAAGTCTAAAAAATTTAAAATAATGAAAAAAACCTTCAGAATGACTATAAGACGAAAAAAAGATTAAAACGAAAAAGGGCAAAACATAAATTAACCTAAACGATAAACCAATGGTTTTATCGAGATACTTGGATAAGTTAGTGTACTTAAACTTAAAAATTTTTTATTTTTTTATTGGTGACCGTTTAAAGACCAAGTTCCCCCAAAATTTAAAACTAAGCCAATAGCAAAATGGAAGTGAGAAATCCTATGATATTGTACTTTTTTTATGCTTGTAAATTAGTACAATTATACATATAGTTAATTATTTTGAAATTGGTATTGTGTGCATGGGTGCCTGCCTTTTTTTGTTTTGTTGTGATATTGGTTGCCAAAATATCATAACCCTATTAGGCTAATTGAATGTGTTGAATTCCCTTGCATCAGAGTGAATATGCAAGCCCTTGTGATAATTTGGCTAGCCCCATATAAAGAATTAATTATATCCAATTTCAAAAAAAATGGGTATGCATTACTACTCGTGCCAAAAAGGGGTTTTGGCTCATATGGTAGTATGAAAAGCGAAAAAAGGTGTATCTTAAGCACGACTTTACTAAACTTTTAAAACTACTTAGAATTGGAAAATGTCCCCTTCTAATTGAGCCCGAGTTTGAGAATTCAGGTTTAAGGGAGATGAGACAAAATACACCATTCACATCGCACCCCCCAGGTATTATATATATTTTTAAAACCATTTTATTATAAAAAAAATTAAATTCTTATCATATCAAAAAAAGAAATGCTCGGGGTGAGGGGAACCCCTAGACCCGACAATTTTTTTATGATTTCGAATTTAAAAAGCAATGGACAACAAAAATTTTTTTTGAAATTTTTTTTTCTAGATATCATATACATTGTTGACATAACGTTTTTATGCATTCGCGTTTTTTAAAAATAATTTAAATTTGATAATTGCTTTGTTAATATAGATTTTCTCACTAAGCTAAGTCCCTTAACACCCCCTAATGCATCCATTGCTTTGATTGCAAATGTTGCCCAAAAGGGTTTGTATGAGACACCTAGGTTAAGTAAAGGATAAGGAGAAGTAGCGCAATCACTGTTTTTATTTACGAACTCAAAAATTATATTCTAGTTGTATTTTTTTTTTAAAGGGGGAGACTTAAAATACCTAGTGATTATTACCTATGAATTTTATAAACCCAGGATGTTTGATAGGCCCCAGTCCCCTTTTTGTTAGGATTTTTTTTATGCTATGCTTTTTATATTTCCTATATTACTCAAAATGCAAGTCCCATTAGGGTATTTGGATATGATATGCCTTATATCCTGTGGTAAATCCTTGAAAAATAAAAGGATTATTCCGGGTTTCCATACAGTAATTTTTGGGGAATTCATTTTAAGGACACATAAGGATGATAGGGTAATGAAATATTTCAAATTTGTTGCATTTTATTTTTTTTGTGAGCATAATATAGAAAACCCTTTTTTAAAGCATTAAACGCACTATTTTTTGTTTTGTTGGGTAAAAAATTTTTTTTCACATGATATAAAACGTTGTAACACTATATTCTCTTTTACATTTATTGAAGTATTTAAAGGGGCAAATTTTTTATTTTCAAAACATCTAACAGAAACAAGTCATAATTAAGAATATAGAATGCATAAAATTTAAATTTGAAGATCAAGTTTAAGATCCATAAAATCTTCAAAATCCAAAATTTAAAAATTTAATAAACTTAGTTCGCATATTATTTTGTTTTTTAAAATACAAAACTTTTTCCTATAACATTGAAATTGACCTAGTTGACTTTTTTCTTCCCTTTAAAAACGAAGGTTAAACGGACATTAAAACAAAATTTTTTTATAAAGTTTAAAATTGGGAAAAAAAGGGTTTTTTTTAATAGATACTCTCATGCACTTATAAATACAAAACGCAAAAAAATTATAAATGGAATATTATAGGTCCTCCTTTGCATCCAAAACGTGCCTAAGGGGAAATATTTAAAAACTTCGAAATTTGAATTAGGGGACAGGACCAATTTTTATGCCCTTTATTCAAATTTTTTTTTAAATAATATACAAAGCCCTTTTTCGATAAGTAATTTTCATTTGTAATGCAAGTTAAAATTTCAAACTAAAAACACAAAATTTTTTTAAACATTAAGCAATTTTAGTATTCAAAGAGTCATATCTAAATTTTCAGTTTATTTTTTTTAACCAATTCATATTAAACTATATCCATTTAGCAGAACTTCTACTAAAAATAAAAAAAAATAGGGTTTTTTTTTTTAAGTTTGGGGTTGTCACCTGACCGAGTTTAGGGAAAAAAGGGGGAAATAGAACCACAAACGGGGGGAACATTTTGATTTACCACTAATTATTGGAAAGTCTTTTTTTTGAAAAAAATTTTTTTAAATTTTGAAAATTTGAACTCATAACCCACTTATTAAACCAAAACGTTTAAATACATAAATCTTTTTGAATTTCGGTTTTTTTTTTCCAAATGCCCCTTTTATTTGAAATAAAAATCTATATCACTAAAATTATAAGAAAGTTTATTTATCCATAGGGAAAATATTTTTTTTTCCATATTTTATGTTGCTCGTAGGTAATCTATGTACCCTAGACAGGGTAGATTATCATATTTGGTTGATTTTTAAAACTTTGTAAGTTGATTTATTTTATTCTAAAAAAGGTTGGATTTACATCATTATCAATTTTTTTTTATTTATGGAAAATTCTAAAAAAGATGTCTTAATTTTGGTGTAAGAATTTGGAAAAAAAAATCCTAAATTATTCTAAAATTTGAAAAATACACAATTATTATTTTTTTTTATGAAAACTAAGACTAAGTGGCAAAAAAATTATTATTATTTATTACTATATTTATTTATTTTTTTTATAATTTTAATTTCCATTATTTTCCTTTATTTTCTTTTTTAAATTTTTTTTTTATTTTTTTTTAATTTTAAGAAACCTAAAAATAATAAAAATAAGTATCAAGTAAATGAAAACTTATTTATTTATTTTTATAACTTTTTCCTTTTTTTCTTTTTTTTTATTTTTATTTTTTATTTTTTATATTTTTTAAATTAAAAAAAATAAATAAAAAATAAAAGAAAGGAAAAAAAAATACATAGATCAAGTTTTTTAGGTCATGACATGGGTTGTTTAGTGGATACGAATTGAACTTTGAAAGTTAGGATGGGTTTAGAGTTATTTGGCTTAATGGATAAGGGTTAAGGGTTTTGGAAAGCTATTCAACTCATTGTGGTGGTTATTGAAATGTAAGGTAATGTCTACAAAGGGGGGTTTTTAAAGGTGACAAAGGCGCAATGGTGGTGGTTCATTGTCACAAGTGGCAAAGCTAGGGTTTCAAAACAAGTTTTCTAGTATCTATGAATTGAGATTTTAATTTGATAAATTAGGAAAGTCTAAGCTCAAGAACAATGAGTCCTGAAACTAGAAGTTTGTAGGAATCTAATAAACCTAATATGAAGCTTCAAAGTTGATTTTAGAGAAAAACTAGAGAGAAGGTAGAGGTCACAAGGTCGGGTTTTATAGGGTCGAAAGTGGTGGTTGAACTAAGAATGGATATTTTTTTTGTTGCACTTTTATGCTAAAATGTAATCCTCAAGCCTCCTTTTGTAGTGTTCGAAACTCGAAAAAGTTTAGGAAAGTCAAAGGAATGTATTAATTTCAAAAATTAAAAAAAAATGGATATGACAAACTTAAATTTGAAATCAATTGAACTCCCTTTAATTTAGATGAAATGATCATTCAAAATGTCTTCCTTGACCTTTGTTGTTACTAAAAATACTAATTGGAAGCTTTGATTTTCATTAAAATTTTTGAATCATCAAAATTCATTTTGGATAAAATTTTGGATTTAAAATTTTTCTGAAACTTTGAATTAAATTTTTTACCTACTAAACATTTAAATTAGACTAGACCTTTTAGACTATGACCTTGGCTTCAATTTGAAAGAAGCCACAATTTCTATACGATTTCACCACCAATTTGGTGAAATTATGTAAATAAGTGGTCATAATTGCCCTAATATGTGCATTCCAAGAATGGAAAATGAAGGAAAAGGAGGACAAGAGGAGGACAAGTTAGGTCACATGCCATGGGAAGTGACCATGTGCCCAAATGCACATGTTCCTCAAGCATTAAATTTGGTGCATGCATGCATACACTTAAGATTGAAGTCATGACCTCTTCAATGTTTGCACAGTGATCTTCCAACAAGTTGTTAGCCTAAGAATATCTTTATTGGAATTTATTTGCAATTGTACTTCAAATCAAATAGTCCTGAACTAGTTTTGTTAATCTAGATTTAGTTAAGGCCCAAATTGAACCCAATTCGATTGTTTCCAAAAAAATTGAGAGTTCAATATTTTTCATGGATTAGTCTAGTACACATATGTGAAAAGTAATTATAAATTCATTCCAATTCAATGGTTTTTTGAGCTCAAATATGTTCCTTGTCCAATTATTAAAAAATTGATGTTCTAGTAAATCGATCGATTTAAGTCAATCGAGAAGACACCATTTAAAGGGCCATGATCAATCTAAATTAGCCTTAGTTTTATGATATAAAAATAATTAACTAGGATCATGCTTGAAAATATTAAATTTTAAGAAAAAAAAAATTTTTTCACTTAAGGCTTGAAAACTATTAAATCACGTTTGTATTTATTTGATTTCCAAGTTTCTCTTAACCAAAAAAAAAAATTAATTGGATCCTTCAAATAAATCGTATTGACCATTGTATGATCTGATATTTTCATTTCCTTTTTTTTCTAAATTTTTCCCTTTAATTTTTTTCTATTTTTATTTTTTCAATTTTTTATATTTTTTATTTTTTAAAATTTCCTTTTTTTTTGGTGTACTTTTCTTCATTTTTTTCTCCTTTGGCACTTTTTCTACTTAGAACCTTTTCTTTTGTGACTTAAAACCCTAAACTATTAGGAGCAAAAATAGAATATTTACACGTAATCAGTAATTTTTTTCTCCGAATCTAGACTGAACTTTGTATTGCCGTGCTCAGAAAAGCTTTTATTGATTTCATTATCTGTGGCCACTTCATTGAATAAATAGTTTTTAAACATTCTAATATAAATATTGATTAGAAAGATACTGGTAGTAGCTAGTAATAAAAATGCAAAGATGTATTGACCTTGTTTTACGAGTTTTTTGAAATAATACTGAAATTTCTACTCGTAAGTTCTCAATTTTAAATTTCTTACATTATATGTTCCTGTTAGTAAATAGCGACACAAGATTTTGTATATCAATTTTACATCTTTTCCTTGAGCTGATAGTTGAACTTTAATAAATGCTAATCCCCTTGAAAAACATTTCTGAAACTCAACATGCATGTTATGTTGACATATAAATTATAATCTCATTGAAGACTCCGATGGTATATCATACATAAGATATTAATGATATTGATAGATAAGTCCTGGTCAACGACTCTACACACCGTGACTTCCCGTTCACGGGGTCGACTACACATTACGAAGCGAGAGCAAGTCGTTTCTTTGTTTTCACATTCTCTTTCTCCCTTTCTCTCTCTCTCCCTCTGTCTCTCTCTAATGGGGGTAATAATTAAAGACAAAGCATGTGCATTTCCAGCCTTACACAGAGGAAATAGGCATATTTTGACTAGAATATATTAACTTTGACTTTGTAATTTATTAGAGATAAAGTTTTGGTATTGCTAAAAGCACCCATTACGTGGTCTAGAGTGGTTGGAGAAGCATATGGCTCCCAAAAACAAACCTAGATTCATGTTAACACCACCGCAACTGGTCATGGTGTCCATGGTAGTCCATGTCTAGCGGAATTTCTCTGGAAGCATCTACCTTTATTAGACATGTTCTTGTTCCTTGAACATCACAATGTCAAATCATTTTAGTTGTCGTATTATGGAAATTGGTTGCGTGGGACAAGATTGTGCAATAAATGGACAAAACTAATCCTATAAATTGACAAATAAAGGAGGATCGGCAGAGCGAATCATGTTTTTATCATACTAAGCCATATATTAAATATTATTCAACAAGCTTTGTCTAAAGAGCGGTAGTCTTTGATATTGTTGATTATTGTTCTTACTACAAGGATCTTGAGCTTGCTTTGAACTTTGAATTGAAGATTATGAGCTTGTAAAAGAGCAAGTGTGAGCCATCAGAGATATCAAAATTGTCTCTGATGTTTGGATTTCAATACTCAAGTTAGATAAATGCTAAAAGAATGTGGCAGTAAAGAGAGAGAGAGTAAATCAAGAGAATTTGATCTCTTATCTTGTGGATTGATTAGGTATTTATAATAGAAAGTGTAGTGAGATATTTATGATAAGTATATCTTTCCTAAAGATATCTACACTTAGTAGTTGATATGCTTTAAATTGAATTAAAGCATATGCAACCAAACAATTGAAACAACTTCAAAACAAATCTGATCACAACCTTTACTTTGGCATGAACCCTAAAATGCCTTTGTAATCCAAATTGTTGATCAATTAATCTCAACACCAAAAAGATGATGTGCTCAATGGAATTAAGCACACAACACAAGATCAAATGAAATTCCAATTATCAAGACTACTAAATGGCGCGAATCCCTTATGTGAATGAACTCCATGTAACTAGAAATTCCACACGCAATTGAAAAATTTACATTCAACAAGATAATCTAGGAACCAATTCCACAAAATTTGAACCCAATATAATGATAAAAGGATCTTACAATTGACGTGAAAAAAGAACTAAGAATAAAACCCTAATCAATACTAGATATTACACATTAGTTATGAAAAAGGGAAAATCAACTTAGGAAATTTATATTACTCACAATTTTTTTAGGTTACAACTTGTCACAATTTCCCAAAGGGTGAAAAATTGATAAGAGTTCTATGAAAACTTAGGATGAACCCTAATTTCTCACAAAATTTGCAACAAAGATAAGTGTATTCTCTTCCTCTAAACCCTACTTAAGAAAGTATTTATACTTTCTCCCTTTAGGGTTAAGAATGACTAAAAAATTACAACTATGCCACTAAAGGGTAGCCGGTCCTAAAACACAAAATACAACCAAATAAAATGTCCAAAAGCTTATAAAATAAATGGTTCAAGGAAAATAACAAATATAAAAATAGTCTTCAACACGTCGATTCTTCAAATCAATTCGTCGGTCCAAGTTATCTTCAGTTTAGTTCGGTCCATGGATAACCACAAGCTGAGTCTTAATGAGTTTATTCATCGCCTTGTAAAGCCCCATAAGTGTGCCTATTGGAATACACAATACATCAGTAATAGAAAAGAGATTGGTATATAAAATAATTAGGGGTCAAGTTATTCAAAAAGGACCCTCATTGCCAAGATTTGAAATCCTTTGTTTCTTGCCCTAATGATAGGTCTTATATGATTTTGATTCCTATCATCTCCTCAAGCTTAAAAAAGAATTGTTCTCAAATCTGACAGATCAAATGCAGTAGAGACTCTATATCCTCCTAGCAAGCCACCTGAAAAGTATCACTATAGAATCTCAATATTTGAAATACCATAGGGGTAATTGCTTTCCCTCATCCATTTCTAGGATATATCTCATCTGCAACACATATAATGGTCCATTTATCCACTAAAGACTCTCCTATCTCAACCTTTTCCACTGATATTGTTGCCCTCTTTCCTGATTCACATGTATGTTTTTTACCCTCATGGCCCTCTAATGGTTTGCTCAACTGCTCATGGCCCACTGAAATCCTCTGAAGGTGGACATAAATAACTCTGAACAGTTTGGTCCTTTGGTAGTTGGCTCATCTAACTCTAACCTTCAAGATCCTCTAAAGGTTGGCACATCTATGTCTGACAAGTTTTATGCTCTATATGGTTAGCTCGTGTAACTAGGAGCCTTAGGAACCTTTGAAGGTTGACATATCTGTTTCTGCACAGTTTGGTCCTCTGAAGGTTTGATCATGTGGCTATAATCCTCAGGAATCTTTGATGGTTGTCTTATTGTCTTTGCATCTTCTAGACCTCTGATGGTGACATAGGGTTCAATACTATACGTTTATTAACCTGTGGGAACATATAAATATTTCTATACCCATCATGTAATACCATCTTGTCATAAACCATGGCCTGCCAAGCAATATATGGGATGTACACATACGAAGAATATCACATTCAAGCTCATCACAGTACTTATCCCCATACTAAGGGTAACCTAGCACTTTGGGTCACATAAAAACTCTCATGATTATTTAACCAATGTAATGTATAAGGCTTAGGATGCGGGGTAGTTATAATTTTTCAACTTTGATACTAATGATGCAGCTACCACATTAGTACAACTATCATCATCAACGATAATTAACGCACAAGTTTCCTTATACCCTACAAGAATTTATGGAAAAATTTTCTCTTTTTCCATTATCGATGGTTGGAGAAGAAGTCAATACTTAATGTACCAAAGTAGTAGAAGTATACACATCATTTGACATGGTTTGTTAACTAACTTCAACAAGTTAACAATACACTTCACTACACGTACCACAACAACACACCCTTACATACCCACGGTGCACGCACAACCCAATATAAGAAATACTTATTGCGACTTTAAGTAAAGTCAAGTAAATAATTGAAGCATAAAAAATATTTTCCGAGTAGTTAAGAAAATTAAATTCAACCAACAAGTGCTTAAGAAAATTAGTTCAATTACTTTCACATTTTAATGTTTGTTTTTGAATTCAAATTCTACTACTCAAACCTTCTTTTCTTGCTATAGTTTACATTACACTAATTTCAAAATGTGTAGCACCTCAACACACACAAAAATGTACAACTCCAAAACTACCACTCCTTCCTTTGCTCACGGTGCAAACAATCTCCACCAACCACTTATGCCACTTGCAACACCTCTTTAATCAATCACACACAACACAACGCCGCACACACACACCCTTCACTAATATAAAACACAACACCACACACACACACCTTCTACTCACGGTGCAGCACACACAAAATACACTCTTCCACACTTGCACTTCTCCACTTTCTAACACACTTTCTAAAATCGCAAATTACAAACAAAGCAGCTCAATTCAAAATTCAAATGAGTTTTAATTATTGCACCTTTCCACAATTGGCAAGAAGCCACTTTCAAATTCAAATGAAAACACCCAAAACTTCTATCACTTAATGTATGTTTGAAAATTTAAATAGCTTCCTTATATCCACACACTCAATTTTGAAAAATGCACACTAAACTTTTATGTCTGAAAACAACACAAGAAAAAATATTAACCTCCACTTCTTCACAAATGAGGTACTTCAAGTTCTAAATTTTGAATTCAAAAACACACTACTACTCCTCTTCTTTTCACGAAAATTATCAACTAAAAGGAGCTTCAACAAGACCTCAAATTCCACTTTAACAAGCAATAAGTTCAACTCCTCAATCAAGACAATTACACAACTTCAAATAACAAAATCAAATAACTCAATTTCCACTTTTCAATTTCGAATCAAGATGCTAACTCAAGAACCCAAAAATTTTCCAAAATCAAATTTACAAATCCCTTCACTTAACTTCAGCCCTGATATGATAAGATGATGTGGTTAAAAAACCAAGTATAAGCATAAAAAAACCAAATTGAAAGATCAATTACACAATGTCAATCAAACTAGTCCTCCAATTGCGTGAACCTTTACTACTTATAAAATAAATTCACAAATAGTTACGTGCCTAGATTGAATATCCAAGTATGACAAGCTCTGATACCAAATGATGTATGCTTAAAACCAAGCACAAGTACATAAAAACCCAAAGTTGAAAGCCCAAAATTACACAATGTCAATCAAACTTGTTCACCAATTGTGCCTTAAATTGAATTGAAGGCATATGCAATCAAACAATGAAAAAAACTTCAAAACAAAACTGGTCACAACTTTACTTTGGCATGACCCTAAAATGCCTTTGTAATCCAAATTGTTGATCAATTAATCTCAACACCAGATGATGATGTGCTCAATGGAATTAAGCACACAACACAAGATCAAATGAAATTCCAATTATAAAGACTACTAAATGGCATGAATCCCTTGTGTGAATGAACTCCATGTAACTAGCAATTCCACACGCAATTGAAAAATTTACATTCAACAAGATAATCTAGCAACCAATTCCACTAAATTTAACACAAATAATGTTTAAAAGGATCCCTACAATTGACGTGAAATAAGAACCAAGAACCAACCTTAATAAAACACTAGATATTTACACACTAGTTATGAAAAGGAAAATCAACTTAGGAATTGATATTACTCACAATTTCCTATGATGAGATCCATGATGAGAGCCAAGCCAAAAGAAGAAATGTGGATCCCTTTGAAGTGCCGCCTAGCCCGATCACAAGAAATCAAGCGAAACGATTCAAGGAAGCACTTAATGGGTTGATAAAGGTTGTCCATAAAGCCAAAAAGGATTGGAGCAATCATGAAGTTGGAACGGATTGGAACAACCAGGGGAAGACCCTTGCTTTTATACAAGTCACACCAGACACGGGTTGAAAAAGGGCGTTATGTTCAAGGCAGGCTGTGTAGGAATTCAAGATTGCACAGAATCATACACGGCTAGATACACGGCTAAAAGGCACGGCCGTGTATGGAGACAAGCAAATCCATAGAAAGATACATGACCAGAAGTACACGATCGTGTATGTGACCGGAATGTGCACAGAAACGTACACGGCCGTGTACCCCCTGGCGGCCAAACTTGTTCTGTTTTCGTTTTTTTAGGGAACTTATCTAGGCTACGTCGTTGATGGGTGTCGAATCCAACAAAAATAAAAACTTACTCCTAGACAATGATATGATATGGTTATAGTAGTGAGTAGGGTCCTATTACAGGGATTGGTTAAATTTATTTCTATTCAAACGAATAAGAGGAAATGAAAAATGGGGGTTTTGTTTGTGAATCAAAATAATATTGAAACAACATAATAAAATCGAATATTGATAAAAGCCTAGCCAAAGGAATCAAGATAGTTTAATTCTAGGAATTGATCATCGATGCAAATGTTTTCTATTCTTATTTCTAGATAAACTGGTTATGGTTATTAACAAGCTCTAATACCTATCTCCCCGTACTTCTTCGATAACCAAAACATGCTCTTTGATTTTTTTCTCTTATCGATTAGACAACCCTAGATAAGCTCTTAGGATTTAATCTATTAATAGCATTAAAAACTAGAGAGACTACCATTCATGCCAGTAGATTATAAGATAACCTATTTAAACAAGATCATACATCTCCATAACTGAATTCGATCATCTATTTTATAATCAAACATGTTATCGTGTCACCGAGACTAGAACAATCAAACAATTACGGATTTGACGTGCTAGTTGAAAATTTATATTAATTTGGGCTAATTGAGTAGAAGAGCTCTAATTCATACCAATCAACAAAGATAAAATGACAAGCGTTCAGAAGATATATGAATACCCAAAAAAAAAAATTTAGATTAAATACAAATCAATTAGATCTCACAATTCGTGGAGAATCAAAATTCTATGACCCTTTGGCTAAAAAAACTATTTAGTTACTCATGTTCATAATCAAAACGAAAATTAGAAATAAAAACATAACAAGCCTCTGTTCCCGGTTGCTTGTCTCCCTCCTCCTTTCTTCTTGTCTCCAAGATGATCCAAGATTAAAGATCCCCATAACCCTCAGGGTTAGTTCTATTTATATTGTTAAAGGAATGGCAGGTGATTTTTTTGCTAGCAAGATCGAAAATATCTTTCCTTTTTAAGTAAATTTCGAGAAGTGAATAATTGTCCCCTGGCACGCCCTACCACACGACCGTGGGTTAAGCCGTGCCTTCCTCTGTGGGTAATTTACAAGTCTTCACCCGTGATCGTGTCTGCCACGGCTTATACCACGATCAGATCTCAAGGCATGCCTTCCTCTGTGTATAAATCACATATATCTTCCGTGTTCAGTGTGTACCACGACTTCCACCATGGCTAGATCCCAAGCCGTGTCATCCTCTGGTCGATGTTCAACAATTTCTCCTCGTTGTTTAGTATATGGCACAGCTTCATCAAGTTTCCCACCACGGTTTGCCCACGGTTGCCCCATGTCTTCCACCACGGTCGTGTCACAAGCCGTGTCTCTCTCCTTCTCATGAAAGTGTGTAGTACGGTTTGCACCATAGTCGTGCCTCAAATGTGCCTCCTTCTAGACAGATACATGCTCATGTACTTTCCTTCGGCGGTGTAAATCCTTGTTTTTGATCCAAAAGTTGTAGATGACTTCTCTAACTTACTTGAATTAGAAACCCTTGACTTCATTTAACCTGATTTATCACCATAATAGAATTAAGTACCATTTTCTTATGATTTCTATAAATCGATAAAAAAATTAACCCCTTTTATGCTATAAAGATTGAATATAAATGGCTCTATCAAATTCCCCACACTTAAACTCTTGCTTGTCCTCAAGCAATTGAATCAAATCAATTGAGAAATCCGTATAGATTATACGAACTTTCTTTTCATCATTCCAAGCATCTATTCATTTGTAATTCTTTGACTTGTAATTTTAATGTCTACTACTTCAACCAAACTGGTTTCATGTGATCAAATTACCATGGATAAAATTTATATTTTAATTTCTAAACAAAACAAACTTTAATCCTTATGTTTAGAAAAAGAATTTTTATTCCAAAGTAAATACTTAACCCACTAAGGAAAAAAAACCCCAATTAAACTTCATTGGATTTATCAAGTATATAATCCTTGCAACATAAATTTAAAAGCATATAGTATCAACTCTTTCCATAGATTTTCTCCCTTTCCATTATAAGTCTTTTTTAAATTCAATGAATGTTTACATTCATTGGTCTTTTGTTTAATCAAGCATCTATTTTGACGGGTTTTTTGCCCGCTTCTTTTCATGAACTTTTGCCTTTTTCGCCCCTTATCATTATAGTGAGTTCATTGAGTCGGCACATCCCGAGCTTGTCACTCAAGCGCCCAGGGTTTTGAGATACCCCTCGGACTCTTCCTTACTCTAGCATTCAAGTTTGAATACTCTTAACTCAATTATTTAAATTATTGGAGTAATGGCTTGCTTGATATTATTATTATTATTTTTTATTTTTTTTTTCACAACAACTTCAAAGAGTATACAGTTGCTAATATAACCTAGAAGTAAACTTGTTTATTTTTCACTTAGGGACTCAATTTACTCTTAGATTTCCCAAATTCTAAAGCAAAATACAAGGAAAATTTGTTTCTTAAGATTTCATATTTAAATTTTTAAACCCAAGTATTCTAATCAAAAGCAGTAGGTGAGTAAAGCATTTGAACAAGTCAATTTACATTTTGTAGATGCTTATTACAACATTTAGTACAATCTCCAGATTTCATGATAATGTTGAAAAAATCTGGCTTAAAATTGCTTAAGGACAAACATTCAAAGTTTCAAAGTATGAGTCAATTCTCTTTCTCTATATTTTATTTCCTCTCCCCCACACTTAGCTTGAACAATGTCCTCACTGTTCCTAATTCAGCACAATTAAAGAGGAATTAACAAACACAAGGAACATTAGAGAATAAGAGAAAGGAAATTTCTGGTACTTCCCTGGTATTTAGAGTTTTTCCCTTAAGCACTAGAGAGTGTCATCGGGTGATATGTATCCTTGCTGCAGCCAATCCACAAGAAAGGGAAACAAAAAAAAACAAAACTAATTTTTTTTTTTTTTTTGACATGGGTTGCCTCCATGAAGCGCCTTCTTTAAAGTCTTTGGCTAGACGTTCCTATAATTAATCGCAATACTCGGGGTGAGTTAAATGGTTTCTTCAATACTACATACTTGAAATCTTCATAAAAGGTTTCAAGCGATGACCATTGACTTTGAAGTTCTTACCGGTTTCAAGACTTACGATCTCAACCGCACCATGTGAAAAAAATGGGTTAGTGACAAAAAAAGGACCAATCCACCGTGATTGTAGTTTTCCAGAGAAAAAAACTTCAATCGAGAATGATAAAGTAGTACTTTTTGACCTACAGAAAAATTCTTTTGGGAAATCATTTGATCATGAAAATTCTTTGTTTTTCCTTGTAGATTTTAGTACTCTCATAAGCTTCTCTCGGGAAATTTTCCCCAAGTTCTTGTAATTGAAGTTTTCTATGCTCACCAACCTCATCCATTCGCATGTTACATTGTTTTACAGCCCAATACGCCCTATGTTCCAGCTCCATAGGGAGGTGACAAAGGTTTACCAAATATCAAACGGTAAGGGGGACATACCTATAGGGGTCTTGTAAGCTGTCTGGTAAGCCATAATGCATCTTCAAGTCTTTTGCTCCAATCCTTCCTGCTTGGATTGACGGTTTTTTCCAGAATATACTCGATTTTCTCGATTTGAAACTTCTGCCAATCCATTGGTTTGAGGGGGGTATGCGGTGGAAGTGCGATGAGTGACCCTGTATTTTTTTTAGTAGAGTTTCCACTACTCTATTACAAAAGTGTGTACCCCGATCACTGAAAAGAGCCTTTGGTGTCCCGAACCTAGCAAAAAAAATGAGATTTAACAAAATCCACAAAAAACTTTTGGCATCATTAGTTCGGGTTGCTTTGGCTTCCACCCCTTTTGAAACATAATCCACAGCAAGAAGGGTGTAACATTACCGAAAGAAGGAGGAAAAGGACCCATAAATCAATACCCCATATATCAAATATTTCCCCATGCAAGAAAAGGGGTAAGTGGGATTTGGTCTCTACGTCCTAAGTTGCCCAATTTTTTGGGCATTGTTAACAAGACTTACAAAACAAAAAAAGAATCACGAAAAAAGTAAGCCAAAACAAAACCCCATCCTAATACCTTTTGAGTTGTCCTCTTAGGCCAAAATGTCCACCACAGCTATGAGTGACAAAATTGCAAGACAGAAGGAATATCGTCTTGAGAAATACACCTCCTAATGATCTGATCAGCACAATGTTTCCACAAATATGGATCATCCCATACATAGTACTTAGCGTCACTTTTAATTTTTATCTTTTTGAGCCCTAGACAAATCACTTAGTAGTGTTTTAGTAACCAAATAGTTGAGAATATCGGCATACGACGGAATTGTCTTTTGAATAGAAAAGAGATACTCATCTGGGGAAAACATCTTGTATTGGTGTTGACCTTTCATTGATAGGTATTCTACTGAGGTGGTCGGCAACTTAAATTTTCAGAGCCTTTCCTATCGGTATTTCCAGATCAAACTCTTGTAATAAGAGTATCCATCGATAAGTCTTGGTTTCGCCTTCTTTTTTTGCGAGCAGGTATTTGAGAGTTGCATGATCAAAGTAAACAATTACCTTTGTACCAAGTAAATATGATCTGAATTTTTCTAATGCAAAAACAACAGCCAAGAGTTCTTTTTCCGTTGTGGAATAGTTGCATTGAGCATTATCCAATGTTCTGGAAGCGTTTAAAAAATGACATGAGAAGCTCTTCCAACTCTTTGGCCAAGAAAGGCTCCAACTGCATAATTGCTCGCATCACACATAATTTCAAGGAAGGTTCAGTCAGGTGGTTGGATGATTGGAGCAGAAGTCAACTTATCCCTCAATGTGTCAAAAGCGTGCTTACAGGCCTCATCGAACTCAAATGTCACTTCTTTTTGCAGCAACCGACATAAGGGGTTGAGTAATTTTGGAAAAATCCTTGATGAAGCTCGATAGAATCCTTCACTCCCAAGAAAAGAGCGAATTTCCCATACACTTACGGGGTAAGGTAAAGATTTAATCAATTATACCTTAGCTTTATCGACTTCAGCCCCTTAGAGGATACAATTTTGACCTAAAATTTAGACTCTGTTCAACCCTAAAGTGACATTTTTTTATAATTCCCAAAACTAGGTTCTTATCTATACATTTTGAAGCACTTTTGTAAGGTTAGTCAAACATGAATCAAAAGAATTACCATAGACGGTGAAATCATCCATGAAAACCTCTATGATATTTTTTCCCTATAATATGAAAATTAAAACTAACCATACACCTTTGGAATGTGGGCTAGGGCATTGCAGAGACCAAAAGGCATCCTTCGATATGCAAAAGTACCGAATGGACAAGTGAAAAGTAGTCTTCTTTGATCTTTCGGTTGCCCCTGGAATTTGATGAAAACCTGAATAACCATCAAGACACAATGTCAGAATGGCCCGCCAAATGTTCAAGATTCTGACCAAGAAAAGGAAGAGGAAGTGATCTTTTCTAGTTAAAAGCTTTAACTTCCTGTAATCAACACAAACCCCCCAACCATTCTGAAATCGAGTTTGGAATTAACTCACCCTCAGTTTTCAATCACAGTCAAGCCTGTTTTCTTTGGAACAACTTGAATTGGACTTACCCATTTGCTATCGGAAATTGGATAGATCATACCTGCATAAAAAAGTATCAAGATCTCTTTCTTAACTACCTCCATCATAGGCGGGTTCAAACGACGCTGAACTTCCCTTGAAGGTTTGCAATTATCTTCCATTAAAATCTTGTGCATGCATGTGGAGGGCTTGGTCCTTTGATATCGGCTATGGACCATCCAATGGCTTCTTTATACTCTCTTAGAACCCGAATCAACTTTTCTTCTTCTAAAGTACTTAATTTGTTTGAGGACTAGCACAGCAAGAGTCTCATTTTCTCCTAAGAAGATGTACTTTAGTGTTCAGGTAAGGGTTTTAATTCCAACTTTGGTGCCTGCACAATAGAGGGAAGAAGTTTGTGTCAGAAGGGGGTAAATTAATGTTAGAACATATCATACCCGGTAGGTTTTTAATGACTCCCACTCCCAAATCAAGTCCTGTAAATCAGAAGATATTACAAGCTTCTCCTTAAAAGTTTTCAATGTATTAATAGTAAAGGGTCCTATTAAGTACAATTTTCAACTCATCATCGTCTATCAAATCAAATGTAGCCTATGTTAATGGGTTTAATAACATCCACAACAAAAACATGGGAGATATCACTAGGTATTTTCATGGCATCATTTAAAAGTTAAATTTAATCACTTTACCATCAAATTCCATAGTGAGGTTACCGTCATGTACATCAATTTTCATTCTAGATGTCTTAAGAAATGGTCTCCCCAATAATATCATTGAGGAATTACGAGAATCATCATTCTCCATGTCAAGCACATAAAAATCTGTAGGGAAAACCAACCCATTAACTTGTACTAAAACATCTTTTTTAGGACTCCCCCAGGGTAGACATTGGACCTATCAGCAAGTTGAACAATAACACCTGTTTCCTTCAAGGGACCAACATTCAGGCTTTGATAAACAGATAAAGGCATTTAAAATTGGCATAACATTGATTGAAGCTCCTAAACACACATAGCTTTTGCGATTCCAAGATTACCTATTTTGCAAGGAAAAGTAAACTACCTGGTTTCCCTTTCATTTAGGAGGAAGCTTCTTCTGAAGAATAGCTAAAAAATTCTCACCCATACTAATATTTTCATTACCTTTCAGCTTTCTTTTGTTAGTGCACAATTCTTTAAGAAAATTTTGCTGATAAGATCACATTATACTTATATTTTCTTTTGGACTTATATTAAATTTATTTTAAAATTATAAGAAAATATAAAGAAATGATTTCTTAATGGTATTTATTGTGAAAATACAGGTTTGAGGACCCAAAAGTAAATTACAAGTTAATTGGAGGAGTTTTTCACAAAATTGAAGAAGTGAGTGAAGGATTGCACTGAAAGGCCCCGTCCTTGGGCGGCCTAAAATTCAAAGGGCCCCCGGCCTTTAAAAAACCCGGGCCCAAAAAAGAAGTAAAGCCGCCGGCCTTTAATCCGGCCTACATTCAAAGGCCGCCGGCCTTGAGCCGGCCTTCATTACTCCCCGGATAAACCATTGCGAGAATCTCTCCAAAATCATATCTTAATTAATTTGTGACTCAAATCCTCATCAGATCAACCTTATCCCCCTCCTCTTTGGATCTATAAAATGACCCCTTGTGTGAACCTTGGAGGCAAACCTTTCTTTGGTTAAGCATCCTTTCTTTTGTTTAAAATCCTTTTTTTCTTCTTCTTTGTTTTGCAAAAATTTGTTTTCTTTTAAATTCATTAGAATTTCCTTTGGGGTACTTTAGATTTTTCCAAAGTTTATTTTGAGGAAAATGTCATTTTGTTAAATTTGCTTCAATTGAAAAATTAAAGGGAGTCATTTTTGAAGATTGAAGCTCTTGAAGATTAAAACCATTGTTTCTTTTACTTTATTTTCTTTTATGCCATTTTTAGTTGTTTAATATGAATTCCTTTGCACCTCTTTTTTTCAATTGTTTTTTCAATCTACTAAAAAGTTCAAAATCATCCTTGGGGAAAAAAAAAAAGGATGAAACTAAAGAATGTTAAAAGGATAATTGTCCCAAAGGTTATGTAATTGGGAATTATTAGGATATTCCCATGTTGCAATTCCTTTGTTTTCAATTTTAATCAGTTTTTGATTTTATTGTTAAAATCCTTTTGTCGGGAATTGATTAGGTTTGTTAGGAATTCTTAATTGATTGTTATAAATTTCGGGGGGTTGCGATAATGGTTTAATTGAGTTTATGGAGGGCGAAAATGCAATTTTTCTTGTTAATTATCACAAAGGGTTTGGGGGTTTAATTGATTTAGGGAATTATTGTTTGTAGCATGGGAGGTTTTATGAACAAAATTTTTGATTCCTTGGTTAATTGGGCCGGGGAAGCGATTTTGTTTTTAAGGTCAACTCCCTAAAAAAGGATTTTTAACTCACTTGAAAAACCCTTTTAAAACCACTAGTTGACAAAACTTGGTAGCTTTTGATTAACAAATCTAGGGTAAATTTAATTTCCCCTTGTTAAAAATTGAAGTTCTCATAAAATTTTTTTTGTTGCTTTAAGTTAAATTTTTAGATTAGACATTTCAAAACCCCTTTTTAATCACCTAGATATTGAAAAAGAATTCCCATAGTCTATTTCTCTTTTGGGTTCCCTCGAGGGATCGCAACCTTACTTTTACCACTTTTTACTTGATACGACGTGCATTGTGAAATTTACCTCCCATTATATTTATATGTTCTGAGGTATCAATTTTTGGCGCCGTTCCCGGGGAAACTAATAGATATTGATTTTGTAATTCTTTTGGGTTTAATTTGGGCACAATTATTTTGTTTTTAATTTTTCTTTCATTGTGTGACGTTTTCCATTCTCTTTAAGGGTTTTTTATGGCAAGAGTAGAATGTAAAAACTTTCCCAAATTTAATCTTGAGATGAACGCACCTTGCGAAACTTAAAGAGAGCAGGAGAAAGGAAGAAGGACATGGAGATGTAAACAACAACGTTCAGGGTTTTGGTTAGGAACTTGAGAATCCCCCGGACCTGTTTGTTTCAGGTCCTGAAATTTTGAAGACCAAAAATTCAGGCAAATAATTTCGAGTTAAAACCCAGACTCTTTCAAATGGTTAAATCAAAAAATTTTGGAGGTACCCAAAATGAGAGTCCTGATGAGATATTGCGTATTTTTTCAAATTGTAATACGTGAAATGAATAATGTATTGATGATGTAATTGGCTACACTTTTTCCATTTTCACTTAGAGAAAAAGTAGGGCTTGGTAAATTCATTGCCACAAGATTGTAACACTTGGGTAGATCCTCATCTAAATTTTTAAGGAGATTTTTTCCCCCGCTAAAACGCTGGTTAAGAGATGAATCACAAATTCGTAAGTTTAGTGGTAAATATTTTATGAAGCATGGGAAAGTTTAAGGAGGCAATTAAAAAATCCCCCCATCTGGTTACCAGTATTCCTTTGAGATATTTATCTAGTTTGTGAACTTGAGACCCGGTAGTGTGCTTCTGGGGTGGCATTAATGAGTAAAAATAGTGGGTATGTTTTTGTGATGAAATGGCCTCTAGTGACTAAGGGGAACATGAAAGGTAAGTCTAGGTGGCATTGTCAATGATATGGACACCTTAAAGTCAGATTTTCTCTTTACCCCCCAGGTAAGAAACTCCCCCTTGCACCTTTTTCAATTTTAATCAATTTTTTGTTGTGGGGTTATGTAGGACCACACTCAATCTTAGTCCCCTCAAGAAATTTTCCCCCCACCCCATGGAGAGCAAAAATTTTTTGTCAAAAATTTCCAAAGAGGAAATAAAGGACCCTTTCAAAAACCTAAAATCCAGGGCGGCGTAAAAAACCCAAAATTTCTCATGGAGAATGTAAAACGCACTTAAACCCCCGGATTTAAAAAGCAAGGTCCTTCATAATACTCCCCTCAAAAATTTCCCTAAAAAATAATCCTTTCTCGCAAGGTCATCAAAAGGGAAAGAATCTGAAAAGTTTAGCAAAGACGACACAATTTTGCAAAAAAAACAAGCCACCTTGGGAAATTTTGAAAATCGCTTAGTAAAAATTCAAAAAGTTGAGTAATAGACTCTGGGTTTTTTTACCTAGCAATATGAGCAAAATCCTATGGGTGTAAATGCTATTTTGTTAAGAATGGTTTAAGGGAATTTTTGTTAAAAATTTGGGGAAAAGAGGGGTTAACCGGGGAAAATAAAGGGGGAAACAAAAGGAAGAGGGCCAAAAAAAAATTCCCCAAAAGTGAAGCATATGTTCCTCCTTTTCCTTTTCCCCAGGAAGGCTAAAGCAACAAAAATTGGTTACAATTGGCTAAAATTTTTAAAAGTTTTAAAAAATTGCAAATTAAAATTTCCCTTTTTGCAGGGCACTTCAGAGATCCCTTTGCTAGGTTCTGAAGGATTTACTCCAAAAAAGAGGAAGTTAAAGGAAAATAAACCCAGTGTGCTTATAGGGAATGTTTTGATCTTCAAAAGAATTTATCCAATTTCCCAAGAAAACAAAGGATCGGGAAAATTTTTTACTTTTCCTTTGCACTTTTGGTAATTTTAATTTGATAAAGTACTTATAGTTTTGGGTTTGAAGTATAATTTAATGCCTCTGTCTTTTTAAAAAAATAGGACTTGGAAAAAATGTAAAAAGACAAAACGACCTTACAACTTGCGGATGAAGTGTCAAGTACCAAGGGTTTTATGGGAATGTCCTAGTAAAATGGAAAATTCATCTTTCCAGTTGACTTTATTTTTGGAAAGGGAAAAGAAAAAAGAGGGTACATGATTTAGGAAGCCCATTCCTGCCAAGGTAAACTCTAATTGATGTAGGACAAAGGAAGCTCACCCTTAGAGCACTAGGACCGGTAACATTTGTAGTTGATCCCGTGTTTTTGTCTAAAGGAAAGAAGGTTTCTGACTTACTGTGGGTTTAAAATTTCTAAAAATGTGTGGAGGAAGATGTAGGGCAAAAACCCCTCTTGAAATTTTCTTTAATGAGATAAAATTGGGGGGGGGTGAAAATGAGCAAGAAAACAAGGTCGTGAAAAGTACCCCCGATGAAATGTTGTTGCTTTTGAGAAGACAGCGACTATGAGAAGCTACCAGTCCGACACAAGCCCTTTCAGAATTTGAACCCAAGTCTTTTTTAAACAATTTTTTGTTATTAAAAGGGCTGAATTTAGGAAATCCATGGCCCCACATTAATCAAAGGGCCCATGCAAAAAAAAAGCAGCAGCGATTCAAGGCCTTTGGATGAATATAGGGGAAAACCTGGGATGGTCCAAAAGGGGAGACATCCAGCAGGTAAATTTGTTGATATTACCCCAAAAAAAATTGGTGGAAGTGAAAAAAAGGGACCATACCCTGGAAGGGGCTTGGAATCCTATTTTAAAAAAGATGGTGTTGAAGGAGTTGTTTTTAATCCTTGATGTAAGCTAACCCTGATAGTCGGGGGGCTATAAAAAAAAGCGCTTTTATGGGAGGAGCCCATGCTTTTAAGTTCTATAATAGTTTGTTAAAAAAAAAAAAAAAACTAATTCAAGGTGGAAAGAGTGCCCGGGTGCATTCAAGACCTCAAGGGGTGACAGACATTTTAGGGGGAATTTTCTTCCTGATGAACAATTTTTACCAGGGAAAAAGTACCGTATTTAAATTTTTTGCTTGACATTCGTTTCCTTAAATTTTTGTTTTATTAGGAAAATGGGACATTGTCCAATTAAGTGTGGGGGAAGGGATTTAAATGTAAAGTATAATGATTGACAATCATGAGCTTACAAAAACCCTGCTTTATTTATGTCCCTTTAAATGTTTTTAATGAAATCCTGAAAATTTATTAGATTTTGGGGCCCTTTCGCCAATTGTTGGACAAGTTTTTCATAGTTAAAATTTAAGGGTAAAAACTTGAGAACGGGGGTTTACCCTAGGGTTTTGCCTTTGAAATTTGGGTTTTAGTCCTTAAGTTGAAAAAAAAAGGAAAAAATTTACTTCAAAGGAAAAAAATTTGGTTTGGGGTAAATCTCTATTGAAATTTTTTGAGAAAACCCTTAAAACCCCAGTGAAAGAGGTAAAAAAAATATTTTACTTGTGATCCCCTTAAAAAAAAAAAAGAGCCTTTTCTCCAATATCAGGGAAAAAGAGTTAAAGGGGATCCAAACTTAAATTTTAGTGTGAGGAAGAGTTCGTAGGGGTCCCCTTTAAACCTGGTCACTTAGGCGATGGCCCAGGATGTGCCGATCAATGAAATACAAAAACGGAAGGGCGGAAAGGCAAAAAAAATTTTTGTACCCTTAAAGAAAGTAGGGTTTACATGGGCGAGCTTTGGGCCCTCGAAGAGTGAAAATCTCACTCCACTTTCCAAAAAAGGCAAATTTAAACATAAAAAAAAAAAAAAAAAAGGGGGAGAAAAAAATTTGGAAAAAATGGATACCCTAGCTTTCACTCCTTGTTATCTTGTTTGAGAAGTAAAATTGAGGGGATGATACTTGTTAAAAACCAATGAAGTTTAAATGATGTTTTTCCTTTGGACAAGTATTGTTTTCTATTTTTAAAAAAAAAATGGGATTAAAAAATTTTTTTGTATTTAGATTAACTACTAAAAAATTTAAATAGATATACTAGTTTCAAATTTCAGTATGGTAGAAAATGGGGACCCGAAATTCAATGATGGATTTCTCTTGTTTAAATCAATTATTTTGCTTGAGGAAAAAAAAGTTCAAGTGTGGGGATGTTGATAGATCACATTATCTTATATTTTTTTTGGACTTTATTAAATTTATTTTAATTTATAAAAAATATAAGAAAGAACTTAATGGTATTTATTGTGAAAAACAGGTTTTGGGACCCAAAAAATAAAAAATTTCAAGTTAAATTTGGGGAGTTTTTCACAAAATTTAAAAGTGAGGAGGATTGCAATAAGGGCCCCCGTCCTTGGGCCGGCCTAAATTCAAGGCCGCCGGCCCTTTAGCCCCTTTAAACGGCCTAAAAAAAAAGCAAAACCCCCGGCCTTTAATCGGGCCCACATTCAAAGGCCCCCCGGCCTTGGCCGGCCTTCATTTCCCCGGATATCCATTTCGAGAATTCCCAAAATCTATCTTAATTAATTTGTGACTAAAACCTCATCGCAACCTTATCCCCCTCCCTTTTGGTCTATAAATAGACCCCTTTTGGAACCTTGGAGGCACCTTTCTTTGGTTAAGATCCTTTCTTTTTTTTAGAATCCTTTTTTTCTTCTTCTTTGTTTTTGCTCTTTTTTTTTCTTTTGAATATTGAATTTTTTAGGTTTTCTTTAGTTTTTCCAAAGTTTTGTTTTAAGGAAGAATTCATTTTGGAAGTTTGCTTTTTAATTGAAGAAATTTAAGGGGGTCATTTTTGAAGTGATTTGAAGATTTTAACCCTTGTTTCATTTTTTCTTTTTTTTTTTTTATGCCCTTTATTAGTTGTTTAATTGAATTCCCTTTTCACCTCTTTTTTCATTGTTTTTTTTGAAAATCATACTATATGTTCTAAATCATCCCTTTTGGGAATTGGATGAAACTCTAGAAAGTTTAAAAGGATAAGTAGCTGTTATGTAAAAAGGAATTTTTTGGATTATTCATGATTGCAATTCCTTTGATTTTAAAATTTTAATCAGTCTTTGTTATAATTTTTAGAAATCCTTTTGATAGGGGGAAAAAGATTAGGATTGTTAGGAATTCTTATTTGATTGATTATCAATACGGGAGTTGCGATAATTGGTTTAATTTTGAGTTTTATGGAGGGCGCAATGCAATGTTTCTTGTTAATTTAATCACTAAGGGTTTTGGGTTAATTGATTTAGGGCTTTTTTGTTTGTAGCATCGGGAGGTGTATGAACATAATTTTGATTCCTTGGTTAATTGGAGGCGCGGAAGCCGACTAATTGATTTAAGGTCAACATCCCTAAAAAGGATTTTCTAAACTCATTGAATAACCTTATAACCACTAGTTGACATAACTTGGTAGCATTTGTTTTAACATAATCTAGGGTGAATTCTAATTCCCTTGTTCTAATTGATAGATTCATCAAAAAATTTTTCTTGTTGCTTTAAGTTAATTTTTAGATTAGACATTTCAAAACCCCTTTTAATCACCTAGATATTGAAAAGGGAATTGCCATAGAATAGTACTCTTTTGGGTTTCCTCGAGGGATCGACAACCTTATTTTCCCACTTTATTACTTGATAGACCAGTGCACTTGCTGCAATTTACGCTCCCATTATTATTATATGTTCTGAGTGTATCATTAGCTAACGAGGTACTTGCTTAATTGCATCTAGCAAAGGAATATTTTTACCTAAACTTTGCGAAAGTTTCAAGAATCCCCTTTTTTTCAGCTTCATTCTTGGTTTTCGCTATTTTAGGGGGGAAAAAGGATGGTGTTGTTGTCATGATTTTTTGGTGGTTCAACAAGGGATCCTTTGATCTGGTTGTTCTGCTGACTTGGAGTTGCAGTCTCTTTTCAATCTCTTTCTCAAGTTTTGGTTCGGTGTCTTTCTCATTTGTCCTACAATTTTTCATTTCTCAAGGTAATTGCATTAGGCTTTGTTGGGATTTGTAATAGTTAGAAGGAAACTTACCTTGAGTTTCTAACCTGTTTATAGAAGAGCAGTTGGCTTACCTGATTTTCCAATTGTGGATGCTTGCTTTGTCTCATCCTAAAATTGTTTTGTATTAACGGCAAGTGATTTAACAATTTCCTCAAGAGACATACCCGAAGTGGAAGGAGCTTGTGATACTTGGTTTGATGGCTTAGGTTGAATTGTTGAAAGTTTTGTGGTTTATTGCCATATTGAAGTTAGGATGATCCCTCCATCCAAGATTATAAGTATTCGAGAAAGGATCATATTCCTTTGTGGTTGTCCGGGATCCTCCTTTTAGCATTGGCGTGTTCATGATTGTCATTTGCAATGTGGGGCACATGTGGGTTTAGGGTGATTAGGAGCAGCACAAATTCCACAAGCCTTCCCTGCTGGGTATTTCTAAGAGCTAGCTACTGCACAAGGGAGGTTAGGTTAGAAATTTGAATGTTCAAGGTTAGCCCACACTTACCTCATTTACCTTCCTTGAAGTTGTATCTGCCTATACCCAAATTATTGCGTTTTAGCAGCCAATAATAGAGATAAATTCCCTAGCTTGACAGGGGTTCTGTTTACTATGGCACCTCCACTTGCAGCATCCATCATCTTCCTCTCTATTGGAAGCAAGCCTTCATAGAATTTATTGGATGAGGAGTTGTTCAGATTTTCCCATGTTGTGGACAGCTTGCACAAAGTTGCTTGAACCTCTCCCAAATACTCATGAAGGTCTCGGTGTCCCTCTGTTTGATCTTACAAATTTCTTTTTTTTATCCCGCGGCTCTGGATGCGGGGAAGAATTTGTCCAAGAGTGTCTCACCATATCTGTCCAAAGTGGTTATAGAACCTAGAGGCAAATAAAACAACCAATTTTTTAGCTTTAGTACTTAAAGAGAATGGAAAAGCACTTAACTTGATTGATCGTCGGTTTTTTCCCTTGCGGCCTATACTAGAACACACTATATGAAATTCTTTCAATGTTTGTGAGGATCTTCATTCTCAAGACCATGAAAGGTGGGTAGCAGATGTATCAACCCAGATTTCAACTCGAATTCGACGCTAGTTTGGGATAGTGAATACAAAGGGGTTGTTGATTCACAATCCAGTGCCAACCAAAATTTCCTTAATGTTCTCTCGGGATTTGCATATCGTCTTTCTTTTCAGAATCAAGGGTTTGAATCAGACAAATCCGTGCTAAGTTCAGTCTAGGGGATGATCTAGCTTCTCTTCGTAGCCTCTTAAGGTCTTTTCGCTCTCTGGATTATAAGTGAGTTCACCTATCTGAGAAGAACGAGTCGTACAAATAGAAATAAATTTCACACCAATCCCCGGCAACGGCGCCAAAATTTGATGGGTGTCAAAATCCAACAAAATAAAACCTACTCTTACACAATGATATGATTGCGTACAGTAGTGGTAGGGTCTTTATCTACTGGGTTTGGTTAAATGTATTTCTATTCAAAACGAATAAAGAGGAAAAGAAAAGGGGGGGGTTTTGTTTGTGAATCAAAAATAATATTGAAAACAACATTAATAAAATCGAATATTGATAAAAGCTACCCAAAAGGATCAAGATATTTTTAATTCTAGGAATTGATCATCGATGCAAATGTTTTCTATTCTTATTTCTAAAATAAACTGGTTATGGTTATTAACAAGCTCTAATAACCTATCTCTCCGTACTTCTTCAAAACCAAAACATGCTCTTTGATTATTTCTTTATCGATTAGAAAACCCCTAGACAAGCTCTTACGATTTAATCTATTAATAGCATGAAAAACTAGAGAGACTACCAATTCATGCCAGTAGATTATAAGATAACCTATTTAAACAAGATCATACATCTCCATAACATGAATTCGATCATCTATTTTATAATCAAAACATGTTATCGTGTCACCGAGACTAGACCAATAAAAACAATTACGGATTTGACGTGTAGTTGACAATATATTAACTTGCTATTGAGTAGAAGAGCTCAAATTCATACCAATCAACAAAGATAATAATGACAAGACGTTCAGGAAGATATATGAATATCCAAAAATAAAGAATAGATTAAAACAAATCAATTAGATCTCAAAATTCGTGGGGGAATCAAACTTCTATGAACCCCTTTTGGCTAGAAAAACTACTTAGCTACGCATGTTATAATCAAAACGAAATTATTAAATAAAAACTAACAAGCTCTGTTCCCGGTTGCCTGCTCTGCTCCTCCTTTCTTCTTGTTCCAAGATGATCCAAGATTCAAGATGCCCATAACCCTCTAGGGTTAGTTCTATTTATATTGTTAAAGGAATGGCGGGTGATCTTTTGCTAGCAAGATACGGAAATATCTTTCCTTTTTCAAGTAATTTCGAGAAGTGAATAATCATCCGCCTAGCACGCCCTACCACATGACCGTGGGTCAAGCCGTGCCATCCTCTGTGGGTAATTTACAAGTCTTCATCCATGATCGTGTCTGCCATGGCTTATACCACGGTCAGATCTAAAGCCGTGCCTTCCTTTGTGTAAAAATCACATATCATCTTTCGTGTTCAGTGTGTCCACGGCTTCCACCATGGCTAGTTTCCCAACCCGTGTCATCTTTGGTCGATGTTCCAAAATTTTTCCTCCTCGTTGTTTAGTATTTGGCCGGCTTCATCAAGCTTCCAGTAGGGTTTTTACACCACGGTTGCCACCACGTCTTCCCCACTATCGTGTCACAAGCCGGTCTTCTCCTTCTCATGCGTGTGTAGCACGGTTTGCACCATGGCCGTGCCTCAACCGTGCCTCCTTCTGGGACGATACTGCTCATGTACTTTTCTTCGGTGGTGTTAAATCCTTGCCTTTGATCTAAGTTGTGGATGACTTCTCTAATTTACTTGAATTAGCACCCTTGACTTCATTTAACCTGATTTATCACCATAATAGAATTAAGTACCATTTCGTATGATTTCTATAAAACGATAATAAATTAACACCATTCATGCTATAAAGATTGAATTTAAAATGGCTCTGTCAGTCGTTTTGGCTTATTTTTCACGAATTGTAACCTAGTATAAAAGCTTCTGGGTTTAGAACAACTTAGAATTTACATCTTTGAACATTTTAAAAAACTTTTGAGTGGCAACCTCTCTTGGTTCTTCAAGAAAATAACTAGAACTTATCGGATTAATTTCTGTGGCGTTATCCCGTTGTAGCGTCTTCATTTTTTATACCCAAAGGGTTTTTGTCTCGCTTATAGACAACGGGTCGCGGTTTCCACTTTAGGTGTTTTGGGCATCTTAGGCAATGAATTTCCCAACGTATTGTATTGGGTTTCGTCATGGGGTTAGCGTGGTTCGCATCAGTTTGGTATCAAAGCTTAGGTTTGTCAAAACATCAAATTCGGTTTTTGGGGGAAGGTAATATAAAAAACCTAACTCCAATCGTTCATATCAATTATCGTATTCCCAAATTTTGTTAGTTAGATTGTCTTTTGATAGTTTTAACATCTACTTGGTGATTGTTACAAAAAGAAAAGAAAAAAGAGTAAAAATCATGACAAAAAAAAAAAGAAGGGAAAAGAAAAGAAAGACAAGAGAAACATGATCAAAAGCAAAAAAAGAGACAAAAAAAAAAATTCGGATAGAAAATAGAGGAAAATTTACGAACCCTAGAGTTGTTTTGAGTTCTACGGAAGGAATTGGTGTAGTTCGGGTTAGTTCCAAAGGAATTGAGAAGAGGAAATTAGCGAGTTGATATCATAAATTGTTTATGAGAATACACGAGTGATGTGTGATATCTTTCATTTGAGCGAAACACGAAAGGGAGTGTATCGTGAGGTTTAATTTTATTATTTTGTGTTAGTACAAATCTTTTCTGCAGGGACAATGTCGAGACAACATTCTCTTGAAGGTGAGAGGGGAAGGGTTTGATGCTAGGTTAGTAATTGAGGCATTGAGGGGTGGAGTTAAAAGAGGATGTTCCAGAGGGATGGAACAAATTCTTTGAGACGGTAGAGCAAAGATTAGAACAATCCCCAAATGTATTCTAAGGGCGTAAGAGGGTTTAGTCGTTCTAGGAGAGTACTGAGGGGTGGAGATGAAATGTCGGATGATGACTTTGATGAGCCTTCTATCGGAGTTATAGAGGATATAGTGGTCGGAAAAAGAGGAACTAGGGATTGGGAAGAAGAGGATGATCAATTAAGTTGCATAAAGATGAAGATTCCTCCTTTCTCAGGGAAGAATGATCCTGAGGCATATTTAGAGTGGGAGAGAGAAGGTTTGAGATGGTATTTGATTGTCACAACTATAGTGGAGAATAAAAAGGTAAAACTTGCTGCCTTTAAATTTTCGAATTATGCTATAGTGTGGTTTGGGGTCAACTAATGTTGAATAGGAGGAAGGAGTGGCGAGCCACCTATTGAGTCTTGGGAAGAGATGAAAAGAGTGATGAAAAAGAGGTTTGTGCCTGCGTATTTCTATCGTGAATTACATAACAAGTTGCAAAAACTCTGAGGCAGGGAAGCCGAAGTGTAGATGAGTATTTAAAGGAGATGGAAAGCACTATGATTGGGGTGAATGTAGGGGAGTAGGAGGTACAATGGTTGGTTTTCTTGGGGTTTGAAAGAGAAATCCAAAATGTGGTTGAATTGAAAATTATGTAAATTTGGAGGATAGGTTCACATGGCTATAAAGGTTGAGAACCGCAAAGAGGAAAAGGTAATGTAATGCAGGGTTTTTAAACAGGGTAATGGTTCATCCCTTTGGGGAAGAAATAAAAGGGAAAGAAGGAAAAAAAAACCCTTTCCCCCAAACTAAAAGGGGGTGGGCAAGGGGTTCTTCCTGGTAACCAAGGTAACCCCTAAATTTCTCTTCTAGAATCGTGAATTATTGTTTAAATGCCAAGGTAGAGGCCTATTGTAGTCAATGCCCACATGGGTGTGGTGATTTTGCGTGATGATGGAGGTATAGAAGGGGGGGGATAGGAAGAAGATGATATGCCTCCTTAGAGGAGCTGTGTGATGAGGAGCCGCAATGGGAAAGGCTAGGGGCAGTAGTGATGAGTTTGAAAGTCAGGTGAAGGAAAAAGAGGAGGTGGAAAGAGAATTTTTTTCTACTATATGTTACTGGAGATCAATTTGTAGTTTGTCATTATGGGGGAAAAGTTGCACCTTGTGTGAGCAATTTTATTGTTGGGGGCTAGGGCTAAAAATGTTAGACACCCTAGCCCATAAAATTTTGCAGTGGTTGAATGTTGGGGTGAGTAAGGTGAGTAAGAAGCTTGATTGGTTTTCGCATTGGAGGTTTGAGGTGAGGTTTTATGTGATATAGTCAACCCAAAGCTGTCATGTGTTGTTGGGAGGCCTGGGAATTTTATAGGGAAGTTGTTCATGATGGTTTTTCTAACAAAATATGCTTGTTCACTAAGGGAAAAACTTTAAACTTAAAACCCTTTACCCTAAACAGGGGTATGGGAACAGTTGCAGCAAAACAGTTTTTGCAAAACATAAGGTGAGTGAAAAAACAAAGGGGGAGTGAGGGAAAAGAAATGAGAAAGAAAAAGGAATTAAAAATCAAGATCAAAAGGAAAAAGAGGAAGGTTGAAAGAGTGTGAGGGCCGAGTTTAAAGGGGGTCAACTTTGGTGGTGAGTGAAAAAGGGGGGGCCCCGCCTTGCAAAAGGAGGATGTTTGGCAAGAGCGAGTTATAAAGGGGAGCATTAGTGTTGGTAAACCCTTTTTGTTTCTGGTTTTTTAAAAAAACATGTTTGACTATAATGGACTATCTAATCTTTGCCCAGGGGGTTTTGTTCTTGTGCAGGTTTGAAAATGTCTTTTCCAAGGAATTAAAAGGGGGTAGATGAGTTAATGGGAAAAAGGGTACGTGAGGAAGGCATGGTCCATGTGCAGGGGTTTGTGATTTTTGGGCTAAGAAAGGGTGGGACATGGGGAAACGTGTTGACTGCCGTGCCATCAACAAACCTTATGGTAAAATTCGTCATCCTATTCCTTGTTTAGATGATTCTTAGTTAGTTTTATGAGTATGGTCATTTTTCGTGAGCCATGGATAAACATTTCCATAGTTTTGTGTTGGTTAAATTTAGGCTTAGGCTGGTCGAGATTCTATTTTGTGGTTGTGGATGGTTTTTTAAAAATGGTTCTTTTCTTCCCTTTATCAAAAAATAATGATCTATACACATTGTTGTTTGTTTTTTTAAAAAGGGTGTGCATCCGCATGGATCCTAGAAGCTTGTTAGTGTTGAGATGAAAAATTTTTTAGTCATTTTTGGAGAGTATTGGGGGAAAGTTGGGAACTAAAGGTGTTTTAAAAATATCTGTCACCCCCAAATTGATGGGCAATTGATGTGGTTAAAGGACTTTAATTTAATTGTTGGGGCAATCATAGAAAAGAACATTGGGGATTTGGGAAGGATTGTCCCCCTTTTGTGGAGTTTGATAAACAGGGTTTTTATATGCATACTCTTGTTCCCATTTGAGATTGTGTATGGTTTAACCAGGGGTTCCTATTTTTTATTGCCTTGCCCTTAAAAAGTTTGTGAGTTTTGATGCTATTCAAAGGTAGATTTCGTGAAAAAAGCTCATTACAGGTAAAGATTGGGTTGTAAAAAAAAATATAGGGGGCTTCAAGGGTGAACAAGGCAGGAGACCCAGATTTTTCAGCCTGGAGATTGGGTTTTTGGGTGCATTTTCGCAATGAGGTTTTCCATTGCAGAGGAGGATCCCAAATTGAACCCTAGGGGAGACGGTCCATTTCTGATGCTTGAAAATCAATGATAAGCCTACAAAAAAAAATTTCCCGGGAGTACCAGTAAATGTCACATTTTTTTACTAAACTGGTCATTTGTTTCAGGAAAAGATTGAGGACAAAAACCTTTTCAAGAGGGGGGAATGATGAGATATGATGAGAGTAAGCGGGGAAAAAGAAATGTGGATTCTCTTAAAGTGTCGCCCCGGGCGATCACAAGAAACAAGCGAAAAGATTCAGGGAAAACTTTTAAGAGTTGTAAAGGTTGTCCATGAAACTAGAAAGGGTTTGGGCAATTGAAGTTGGAACGATTGGAAAAAACCCCTGGGAAGACCCTTGCTTTTTACAAGTTACACTGGACACGGGTTTTTTAAAAAGGGGTGTATGTTCAAGGCCCCGGGCCCTGTAGGAATTCCAAGATTGCACAGAAACTAAAAGGCTAAATCACGGTAAAAAGGACGGCCCCCGGGTTTGGGGAAAGCAAATCCACAGAAAGATACACGACTAGAAGTCACGGCGTGTATGTGTCGGAATTGCACAGAAAAGTACACGGGTTTTGTAACGGTTTTCCCCCACCGGCCGCTTGTTTGTTTTCATGTTTTTACGCAACTTATCTAAGCTACATCGTTTTTTGGGCTTGTTTTTTACGAATTGTAACCCTATTTAAAAGCCCCAAGGTTTACAAAAAATTAGAATTTTCATTTTAACAGAAAAACACTTTTGGAGGCACCCCTTTTTGGTTCTTCAAGAACTAACTAGAAACTTATTAGTTAATTTTTGGGGTTTTCTGACTTATCAAGGTCTTCCATCCGATTGTGGTGCTTCATTTTTATCAAGGTTCTTTTTTCTCGCTTATAGACAACGGGTTGCGGTTTCCACTTTAGGTGTTTGGGCATTTTAGGCAACGAATTTCCGAATGTATTGGTATTGGGTTTCGTCACGGGTTGTCGTGGTTCGTATCACCCTAGGTTGCAACTGCCATAATTTTAAGGATGGAAATTGATAAGAATCCTTGTGAAAACTTAGGATAAACCTAATTTCTCCTGAAATTTTACAGCAAGATAGTGTATTCTCTTCCTCTAAACACTACTTAAGCAAGTATTTTATACTTGCTCCCTTTTAAAGGTTAAGATGACTAAAAAATGGCAACTATGCCATAAAGGGTGGTGGTCCTAAACACAAAATACAACAAAGTAAAAATGCCCCAAAAGTTTAAAAAGTAAATGGTTAAAGGGGAAAAACAACAAATATAAAAATTTGTCTTCAAACACACTGATTCTTCAAATCAATTCATCGATCTAGGTCATCTTTGGTTTAGGTTGGTCCATGGATAACTCATAAGCTGAGTTTTAGTGATTTTTTCCCTCACCTTGTAAGCCCGACAAGTGTGCCTATTTGAATACACAATAATGGTAATAGAAAAAAAGGTTAGTATACAAATAATTATGAGGTCAAGTTTTTCAAAAAGGATCCTCATCACTAAGATTTGAAAATCCTTTGTTTCTTGTCTTAATGATAGGTCTTGTGGATTTTGATTTTCCCATCAGTAGCTGTGAAACTTAAGGATATGATCTACTTTCCACACTTAATTTCCCTAATTTCATGTTTTATTAGACTCTTAATGGGCCTACCCAAACTGGGCTTTAGGGCCCCAGTTGAAAGGCCTATTAAGCCCATGGCTAAAAGGCCTATCAATACTTGCTTCCCATCTTGTTGGTGACTAGGCAATAAGAAGAGTCAAAACTAAGGCAAGCCTCTAAGCACATTAGATGAGCCACAATGCATTAGGTGATCAATGCTTTAGTAGTAGGCTCTTATTTGAGTACTAAGTTGCTAATCTGCCTTAGTGTCCAAAACATTGTGGTTTTTTGCATTTGGCTAGCTACCTTTGAATTAGGACAACTTGAATATGATCCCCCGAGTAAGGGAACAAATCCTTTGATTTAGGTCTTCATCTTGCGAGCTAAGTGAGGGGATCTATGTGAACTTCACCTTAGGATGGGCCATAGACTAGGGCGAACATGTGAACTCAAGGGCTAATAGGTGTTACCCCCTTAAATCACATGAGTTAAGGAAGAGTGTGAAATAAACTTTTGAAATTTTCACTTCTTATCCATCTGTCAATTTCAAATGTGGCTATGTATGCAC